>JABSMT010025371.1:0-16257 GCA_018902335.1 Eumacrocentrus americanus | reverse complement strand
ACCACAATTTTTTTAGGACGTGCTTGGCAATAATAAAAATTTTCAAACATTTTTATAATTAAATCAACAGACAGCACAGGCGAGTACTTGGCGTATTGTTATACAGAGAATCTGTCTTTTGGAGGTTTTCAAATATTTTTGCAGTGAAAAATGATTTTATATAAACTACCGGTTTATCAACGTCACAACAATGTTATGCATCGTGACGTTAATCAACGTCACAACAATATTATGCATCGATATACATTGAGTCGATATGACTACCCTACCGCTAATTACACATTATGCTTAAATGTATTCATTATATATTTATCTACATCGAGGATTATTATCTATTAATTCACATACTTTTCACAAATCACCACAACACGACATGGAATTACAAACTTTCTTGAAAATTAGTTTTTGAATGAACCTTACTACGGTTATTAAACTTGACTAATTGCTGATTATGAATTAGCAACTAGTAATTAGTTGAATTATAATGAAACCATTAATGAATCACGATTATTGTGTGAGCATTATCGTAATCACGGTATCTACGTAAGGTTGACACTTTTGAGGTTATGTTTATAGCGGCAATCATAACACACGTGTCGAGGCGATTGGTAAAAATGACGGCGTTAAAATAATGACCGTTAATGTGACGGAAAGTTCTTGGCGCAGGAAACTAATATCAGCACGAAACAAAAACTCACAACAAAATGCAATATATTACAAATAATTTGTATAAGGAGACATTTGACTATATTGAGTAATTGGAAAAATTTTAAATTCTGTAAGAAATAATTTCGTTATGTATTTTGATTTTTTATTGTCCAAATATGGAAATTATATGTCTATTGAAAATTTTCAGTCGAGCAGGGCGCCAACGTCTTAAGCGAATTGTCGGTATAACTAGTCGGTTAGCAGAAAAATGGTAAAATTAGTAAAAATTAATAAAAATCGTTGCTACGGGCGTATTTTCTTTAATACTGGACCAAATTAGTTTATATTGGTTTCAATATTTTACTCAATTCGGTAAATTTCTCGAGATATTTCAATAGAAAAAATCATGTTATCGAAATCCCTGTTTTTCCTGTAAAGACACTGGTAGCCTCTCGCATCAGAGGGAACGGAGGGGGCGTGTACTTGGCGTGAGACACTACTGTGTCTATTGATAATATTCAGAAGATTATGAACGAGTTTTCTTTTCTCTTATCAACGTTTCCTCTTTCTCATGTTTTTTTATTTTTTTTTTAATTTTCAAATAGTCAGTAATCTCTTGTCATTGGTGTGTGTTTAAACATTACTGATAGTTTATTAAAATCATGGGTGGAATGAAAAGTTGAAGTATACAAGATGAAAAACAAGAAAACTGGAAAAAAATACTTCAGCAAAGCTTAATAATGATCTGATGTTGTAATTGAAAAGTTACAAATCTTTTAAAAATTGGAACGGTCACTATTTTGAATTCTCATCTGATTTTACCGGATAATTACTAGCATGGAGAACTATACTAATTGTAAGTCAACGTTTATGCAAAGTTTGGTAACGATTGGACGATTTGGTAAAAAATTATACATTTTGCAAAATTTCAAATAGCCGTCTTTGTTAAATTTGTTTACTTGTTTTCTAAAGAAAATTTGCTAAAAGTATAATGCGAATGGTGCCGCGGGTGTAAACGTGCATATTGCGCAGTTATTACCCTTCCAGAATGATAATATCGCATTGGGACTGGAGAAGGTTATAACGCAATGTCTCGTCATCCCTGAATTTTCTTCAGTTGTGAATTTATTTTTTTTTACGATTTTCTTGAAGCATTATTCAATATCCAACTCGTCACTTCTTCTTTTTCATGTACATATAAAGAAAATCTTTGATTTTTTATTATTTTAAGAAAAAATGTTCCAATTTAATAGAAGGGAATAAAACAGATCCCTAGTAGGAATGGAATCGAGGCACTTTCACGCGCCTTTAAAGGGGGTACTAGATTGCCACGGCCGGCACGTTCTGGTGACCTTTCACCGTAAATATTTCTGAAACGGTTACAGATAGACCTAGAGTGTCAGTGAGGCGTTTTTAGCTGATAAAATTTTGAAGAGCATGGTTTTTATCCGATCGTTCTAGGATCATTGGTTGCGACGATATTTATTTTCTAACCTAAAAATCCTGTTTTCGGTACTAACTCCTAAACTAATAAACATTTTGACAATCGGTTTTATTTATCGTAAAAAGGACGTTTTGAAGGTAAATTAAGAATTCATTAAAAAAATTTTTTTTTTCACATCCTGGGTTGCAACACGAGTTTCTTGATTAAATCGAGGCGCTTCCGAGGCGATTCCTACTAGGGGTGCTAGATAAAGGCGGTTCCCCACTTGATAGTACGTTATCCACAGTGACTTAATCGTAACGGTGAACACGAAAGCAAGAGCGCGCTCGCGGAAAGCATGGCTGACAGTGTTAATTTCAGATGATAGATACGACGAACAATGCAAATGAGCCTCACGCGATAGGAAGACACAGAGAAAGGTTGACGAGGTTATGTACATGCAGTACACGAGAAGCACGGTGATTCAAGCTCTTCTACCCCTTGTCTCTGTCTCTCTCGTGCCTTGCTCTCTCCTCTTATGCAATTATCATGTTACGGAGTCCAACGGTACGTTGTGTATGTAGTAACCAAACACCGGATGAAATCAAGCAACTCGCTCGCTCATTCACTAGTCGTTGTTGTCGCTTCGTCATTGTCGTGAGGACAGCCTCTACATGTTCCACACCAAACCAACAACCCTCTGTGTATCGTCGCGAGGGAACACGTATACCCGGAGCAGTCTTCTGGATCGATGCCGGAGCGACATGTTAGAGGGAGAAACTCACAGTGATGAATTTATCTTAGGACGTAAATTATTCGTAATTAATTAAAAATATTTGTCGCTCATCTTTAATCACATAAAGATATATAATATTTTTTGCCGACAATCCGGTTTCTGGTTTCTAAGACTACAACTTGGTTTTGAAGGTGGTTCGCTGCCATTCGTGTATTCCTAGGGCGGTCGGTACCACAAGTGACAAGCCTTTTTTTATCCAGATACAGCTGCCCGTAACATATGTGCACATATTGACGTCTTTGAACCACAAAATAGACAATTGTTTAGTGGGTCTTCATTATTGCCGAGACAAGTTATTCCCTATTTTAACTTCTTACTTTTCCACTTCCTCCGGATCGTTATTATTCCACCTTGTGGCTGCTTTATTTATAATTAAAGCTATCAGCAGACAATATAGATGTATAAATTCGAATATCAAATTTGAAAAACGTGTTTTTTCATTGGAGAGAAAATCAATTCGTTTTTGCAAGTGAAACATATAGCTGATGAGTACCCTGGCTTTGTTCACATGCTAATTCATTAACCACACCACCCATTTTTCCCGTCGCCCATTGATGAATTTGAACGATCACCATTGCAACACAATACATATACGCAACCATGCTTCTGTTTCTGTTGCGTCAACCCCCATTTTGCCAGACTCCTCCATTGAACGACGAAAACACTGCACTGGTATTTTCTGGTCTCATTTGTCATTCTACATACTGAATAAATGTTCTGAAGTCAATAAAAAAAAACAAGAGAAAAAAGAAGACATTGTCACACGGTTTCTCGGGGGGGTTTTTCCAAGTTACATTTAGTTTTTCTGTCTTTCATACAAGTGATGTTGGGAAAAATGTAAACAAAGTTAGAATGGAAGAATAGAGTGGTTGTGCGCGATATTCTGAGGGAAACAAGCCAGGAAAAAGTCACTAGTTGTGAAAACGACATCAGCTTGCTCCTCGAGTGTACTCTGAGAGAACTCACTGTACGATCGTTCGCGTCGTTGTCGAAAGTATTTCCATACTGTTTGCCGCAGCATCTCTCTCGAGTCTTCGCCTATCCTTTCAAATACGCACTCGGAGACGACGGCGAGGACGAGAGATATCCCGTGGAAAACTTTTGATTTCATCGCGCGTCGTTCCCGACTCGAGATTAACTGTCGTAAAAGTGCAATTTATACTTTTCCCTAGAGGCCAACTACGTGGCGCGTAAAATATTTCCGCGTTCCCGTTGAGGCTGCAACAGAATGAAGTTCACGGAGACTCATGGTGTCCAAAAGCACCGGAAACCTGATGTAAAATGATTATTAAAAATAAATATAGAAGAAAGCAAATCGATGGTAGGGAAATTGAAGATTACAGCCGTCTAATCACCGAGATGTTCCAGCAACAGTTACGTTGAAGGCCATGTAAACTGCAGCACCAGGTGGAAGGGCCCATGCTGCGACGTCTGTCATTATCATTAGCCAACCAACAGCCACAAAAGCTGAATGAGAGGATCACGTCAAGCATCACGAGCCCAGGGCTCACGAGATTAAATATAACAATAAATTATTCTTGGTCACCGTTCTGACAATTTATTTCATAATTTTATTTATAAATTACTACCGTAAATACATTTTTTAAATTAACCTTTTGACCTTTTTATTCAATTAAAAATTCATACCACCGTAGCGAATGAGAGTATTGATCGTTAAGGAAGAAAAATAGGTCAATCGTCATCATTAGAGCCTGGAAGCTTAATTCCTATATACCTAAAATCTCTAAAAAATAATCTACGAAATTAATAATGTATAAAACAAAATAGAGCTGAGGCTGCTCGGCAATATCGCGTGAGCTTTTTCATGGCAGCTATTCGCGAAATAACGTTTAGTCGTGAGAACGGGGCCCAAGGGTTTCCGCGGTTAAAGAGTGTATGTCGTGCAAAAAGTAGTCGAGACTTCGAGAGGCTAACAAGAAAGACGAAGGCGCCCGACGTGACGGTAAAAGAGGATCGGGTATGTGGGAAGAGAGACACAGAGATGTGCGAGCCGTGCCAGGTGAACGGGAAGGCCAACACCAGCCCCTACGGATCTACCCCGCCGAGCTAATTAATCCGGTTTTTCTAGTCTTCCGGCTTGTCTGACCCACCAACGCACTCGACCGCTCGTTGCCTATACTTGCTTGAGCTCTTATCCTTCTCACGTCTCTGTCGGTCGCTCCGTTCGCGTGTCGACATAGCCCTTTCACGTTTATTGTTTTTTTTTTCTCTTTATCGCTCTTCTTTCGGTCTTGTATTTTGTGCGAAACCCGATCTTGCCTTTCAAGATCAGCGATCACTATATGTATTCGTGGGAAATGGCTACGTCGATCGTTGGTGGTCTAACAAAATTTATGTGTGGTGACAATGGCCCCATCTTTTTCCATTGCTAAATTTTTCTTTCACAGTCTTCGTTCAGTAATTAATAATGCCAATAAAAATAATAATGTAACTATAACCATGGCGTGTGGTTAAATATTTCAAGTTCGATCAAGTATGAACATAAGTGGTGAGTAAACAATAAATCGTATGCACACTCCCAGTGACACGATATAATCAGAAATAAAACTCAAAAATATGTGTATATAAAGGGGAAGGCATATTGCAAGCGGTATAAATAATCTGAGAAGGTACATGGTGGGACAGCTGCAGTGCGGACTGCACCTGCAACCCGCTTATAGGCCGGATACTTATCCAGCGCAGTAACAAAACTATATGCGGAACGCACCCGTGCTTGCCAGTGAGCACAAAACAACAGCAGAAGAATATCTGGCCTATATATACTAGCTTGAGCGCATCGTGTTGCCTATTACGCGAGCTTTTTCGTTTAATTCTCAACGCCCGGAATATGTGCCGGCATATGCATTTCTTATACTGCCACAGGTATTCCAGAATGTAATTCCCCAAGGAATAAGAATAAAGTTGAATCTCATGTTTTGCTTTTTAATGAAAATAAGATATTCATTTGGCACGCACTATTATGGCAGGATGTGAATTTTCATTATATTTATACCCCAATAGGATTTGCCGGCAGTGAAATCTGGCCCAGCGTTGTAACAATACTGGTTTGTAACTCCGTGCCAGTACTGGCCATTGTCAAATGCCAGCATTAAATCGATGCTCACTGCTAGTACTCGCAAGTCATTGGTTAATCAAGATCTGGCGTGTTACCTAAAACAGCCGAGACTTTATTTGGATCAACTCATGTTCAGCCAGTACTGGGCTGATACTGTGCCAGCGTTGACTTATTGCTGATATTAAGTACTGGCGGGCAATCTTATCCCAGTACTACAGGAGTACTGGGGCAGTACTTTTAACTAGTACTGGCGCAGAGTTACATGCCAGACGTGTACCAGCTCTAGGCTGGCCTTTTTACCAGCATTGCGCCAGTGCCGCAACTCCGGCTGCCAGCATCACGCCAGTGCTGGGCCCTGTGGAAATTCCTATTGGGGTATATAACCAATAGCAGTGCATACGCGGTCCGTGTGAGGCCTCTATTAGTCCAGTCAAAAAGTTTTTTTTTGTCTCAAAAACCGGCAACCAGCACATTAACAATTCTTGTGCCAAATTGAATCCTGAATCCGACGATGTACCTTAGAATTGTCGAATTGCCTTCTTTGGTTGTTAAAAAAAATAAAAACCGCAATGTTTGACCTTTTCGATATAATTAATTTTTATACATTTCGCATTGGAAAAGAACCCTGGACGATCAATAATAGTGTCTCACCAATTTCTTTTGAGTTCTCTACGCGACATTTCCGTATTGATGGTTGCGATATCTTTTGTGCAATTATTATACCATACGTATTCAAGGCATTTTGGCAATTTATTCTTGACTTCCTCCTGATGGATCCACAATGTTTTATTTTATTTTCGTTCTATTATCGTGGTTATTGAAGGCGAACCTCCCAATTGTAAATAATTCTTCTTCATCTGCACGTACAATTTATTAATAAATCCACCAGTTATTTTTACATAAATTCTTTTGTAAATCGATTCAATTCTGACCCTGTACATTTGGAATCGCGACGCCTCTGTGGTTCTGAGCACCGGCTGCCGCATCTCCCATATCGTCTTGTTCCTTTCCTTCTCCTAATATTGGTCCTAGGATAGACCTGGCGTCCACCTTTTCGCGTTTTTCAAATCATCCACATTGCCACGGGCTGTAAAAGGTAAATTCGCTGCGTACTGGTCCAAAAGTACGTCATAACATATATATAACAGTCCAAGAAATATGCCACCGAATGGTGGGGAAAGTAGGAAGATAAAACTTTGTATACTCATTAAGACCGACCCAATAACAATATCTCGAAGTATGACGTCACACGACTCTTCGGTATTGGAATTATAAACAAGTGAAGTTTTGTCACTTGCTTCTAACGCTTATAATTCCAAAACTTTAAAATACGCCCTTACCGAACTCTGTACGACTATCAGGTCCGAAGATATGGACGTTTTAGTGAAAAAATTTTAATTTTATAAACAAATGCTCACCACAGCATGAAAAATGGACATATCTAAATGTCCATTGGATACGTTATAGCTGCTAGCTGAATGAAGAGAATGAGACGTTAAAAAAATTTCATGAACAATTTTTATAAACAAAAATTTAACTTTTTTTCACGGACAATTTGTATCGGGACACGATGTCTTACAATATTCCGAAAAGGCTAATTTTTAGCTGGAGACTTCCCCTTCAAAACGTATATTTTGAAATTTTTTGTTTCCGCGAGGAATACCTCGAAAAACAACGAAGAGTCCGCGGTCTAGCGCTTTGGCGTGTTTTCTCACGCGCGTGGCGGAGACGCTAGCGATGGTGGTGGGAGCTCGCTTCCCTATTTTTTTTACACGATATACTGTCCCCACCATCGCTCGAGCGCCACCACTACTGCCGCCAGCATCGACGCCACGTGCTCGAGAAAGCACACCGGCGCGCCAGGCCGCGAACTTATTGTTGTTTTTCGGGGTGTTCCTCGCGAACAGGGGAAATTCCAAAATATATGTTTTGGAGAGAAAGTATGTGGTTAAAAAACTAGTACTTTCGGAATATTGTACGACATCGTGTCCCGATATAAATTGCCCGTGAAAAAATGTTACTTTTTTGTTTATAAAAAACAAATCGTCCTAAAAAAAAATTTTTAACGTCTCATTCTATTGAAAGATTTGTGTGAGAATAGCTCAGGAATTTAGTGGAGAAAAATTATGGCGGAAAGTTGACAGGATTGTATAAATAAAGAAAGGTTTAATTCAACAAACAAAAGAGGGCAATTTATTTAGAGAAGAGATGAACCAGATAAATCTATAAAACGTTCAAAGAATATTGACTGATGAGCGCGTGAATTTCAATTTGAACTAAACATTCCGCCCACCTTGTCACCGTGTGGAGGGGGCGAAATTATTGAAAATAAAGATAACTGAGATCAGACAATGACTCGAAAAATACTAAAAATAAAAGAAATTGACTAGGGTCAAGTAGTGGAGGGACCTAGGGGGTCCAGATGATGAAGGCTCTGGTGGCGATGCGTCTGATGATTGGCGTGGCAGCGAACACAGCTTTACGATGGTTCGTTTGTATGTCGTAGCTTGTGTCTTGACGATGACAACACGCGTCAGACCATCTTTGCCTCGATGGAGCTCAATCTCGCGAGCGAGAGGCCACTTTCTCGGTGGATAGCGTTCATCTACGACGAGAACGAATAATCGGAGTGATATTTGGTCAGTCGAATGCTTCTATTTAGAGATAGCACGCCAGCGAGATAATCCATTGGGAGGAATCTCCAACAAAGATGGCTCGGAGAATGTTGTAGGAGCGCGTCCTATTAGAAAGTGGCCAGGTGTGAGAGTGTCGACATCTGCCGGAGCGTCGTCATCTGACAAAGGACCCAGTAGACGTGAGTTCAAGACTGCTTCGATCTGGACCAGGAGAGCAGACATCTCCTCAAAGGTGAGTGAGCTGTCTCCGATGACACGTCGAAGATGGTACTTCACGGATTTTACTCCAGCTTCCCATTTGCCACTGAAATCTGGTGCTGAGGGAGGATTAAATCTTCACTCAGTGCCATCATTTGCAAGTAGTGCTGCCAGTTTATTTAGCTCTTTAGACGATCGAGTGAACAGACGGCAAAGTTTTGCGTCAGCGCCGATGAGATTCGTACCACAATCACTCGTGAGAGTGGCACAGATTCCACGTCTTCCAGTGAACCTCTTGAGGGCTGCGATGAATCCGTTTGCAGTGTAGTCTGTTACAGCTTCGAGGGGAATTGCCGAGCTGGCGAAACAGACGAAGAGAACTATGTAGTCCTTGTACTGTTTGGCGCCTCGTCCTCGCCATGTTTTAAGAGTGAAAAGTCCAGCATAGTCTATACCTGAGTGACGAAACGCGTCGTTTGGAGATCTACGAGACGCTGGAAGTTGACCCATGAGTTCAGTAGAGGTAATACCACGATGTAGAGTATAGGTGACATAGCGTAAGATGAAGGATCGAATTGGTATCCGGCCACCAAGGATCCAGTAGTCTCTTCTGAGGTAGGTTAGTGTAAGCTGGATACCACCACATAGTATCTTCTGATGAGCGTCGTCAGAAGATACTAAGCAATTGCGTCAGAACTGATTCTCTGGGGATGATGAGAGGATGCTTAGTTTGTGAGTCTAGAAGAGCATTACGAAGCCGCCCATCAACTCAAAGCATTTCAGCCGAGTCTACGAAAGGTGTCAGTCTAGTGATAGGGTCACTAGTTAGCAGTTGACGTCGTTGAAAGAAGATGGCAATTTTGTGGGAGAAATAGGCCTGTAGCTCCTCTTTAACCCCGAATAAACGGATAGTGTCCAGCTCTGTTGGAGTTAGCGGGTACCTGATGATAGTGCGTAAATCTCTCTTGAGACGTTGGTGACGGCAGATCACCGTGACTCTGACTAGTCGTGTCAGTGTAGAGATTCCTGTGACCAAGTTCCTGTAGGCAAAGGGCACTTGTCATTTGACATCTGATGCTACTGTTGATGATGAATTGGGCCAGGAAGTAGAGTGGCTTGCAAGCCAATCAGGACCCTTCCACCACAGATGATGTTATCTATTCGATGCTTCGAATAGGGAGAACAAGGCCTCAGAGATTGACCTCCCGCTCAGCAGCTTACACGCTAGCCTAGCGCACGGCTAAGCGGTCATCACCCATCCAAGTAGCAACCTCTCAGAGTGTTGCTTAGCATGGGTGATGCTTGGCGGTCACGCGTGGCCTAGAGTAAAAATTGGTAGATTTTGAACATCCAGCCAGGATCTCAGCCACCTCAAGGACCAATTTTACGTTATAGAACTTTTGTTTCTGTTTTTGGTATTTTATTTTTGTTTAAGCCAAATTTTCTCTCGCTGCCAAATGACTTGAATTGAGAAATCTACGAATATTTGGAGGAGAGGATCACGTACATTGCCAAAGATGGAATTAAGGAGGCCATTCGTCAAGGACGCATTGGCCATCAATTGCCATCCGCGGATGACTCTACGTTACTGCTCGGATCCACCTTACCTTGGGGACCAAGAGGACTATTACTTCACCCCGTTCTGCTGTGGAGACGGGGTGGCTATCTTCATTTCTATCCACCGCGCTGTGAAGACAGACAACGCGGGTGGCCATCGGAGATAATCATTTCAACGATTTGAATTCGCGCGCGTTGACAAGCTTGTCCGCGCGCACGTCACTGTTCTGGCCCTATCATCAAGACCTTCAATCGTCATCGAGGGCCAATCATCGAACTGCCTGGCCGCCAAATATCGACCAATTAGGCGATAGATTAACGGCGGGGGGAAATCGACGCCGACGGCACGAGACGCCGCGGGACGGACGCCCTCCTCAGATTCTGGCTGGATTTCCGTGCGAGTGCACGTTTGCGATTTTTGTCGAGTCTCTTGATTTTTGTCTACTACGCAATAGCTGCATTTGTGCCTAAGTATGGCCATACTTAAATCATAAACCATTCTGGTACGCGAGTACGTCCAGAGAATAATCACAGGGATTTTTCCTTTGACAATTAAATTAAATTCTGTAGCCTTTCATACCACACCGAGGGGGTAGCAGAGCGATTTTTTGTCTTCAACTGTTGGTAACACCGTGTGGTAACGAGAGAGAAATTAAGTAAATTAGTTTGAGGCGAGAAAGTCGCCAGTAAATTCAATAAATTAGCTGAGGATTTGTCGCGCACCTTCAGGGGCTGTAGAGTCAATTTAATTGTAGAGCCACTCAGCCCGCTGAGTAAAGTTTTTTTTTTGAAATTATTTTGAGAATTTTGTACTGTAATTTTAGTTGGTAAAAATTCCTGTTTCGTTATTTTGTTCACGCGGAGCGTTTTGCGTCGACCTTGAAGTCGTGTCGTTTTTCGCCGCGTGCGAACGGTTTTCTGTGTATCGAGATCGTCGATCAATACAACAAATGTAAAGACTCGTTTGTTAATAATTTAGTTTCAGTTATAAATCGAGCCATTAAGTCGATTTTATTTTGTAAACTATTCACTGACACACGCGTGTGCAAAGTGCCAAGCGAGAGAACGATTATTTTCTTTTAAATAAATATTAATCGTATTCTTTTATAAATCTTGTCTCATGAAAATTATTTGGATTAGGCCTTCTCATATTTTTAGCTACCCGCCACCCCAGCATAGCTGAGCAGTCGGTAGGTTTGTCAAGATCTTTTGTATTGTCGTTTTCAGTATTAACGAGTTGCCGATTTGAGGTCGGTTGGCCGTGAAGGCCTTGTGCCCAACGTATTAATTGTTTAATTAATTTTGCTGTGTATTTTTCCGCGTTTCCTAAGGACGCAAGTAAAAAAAGGTGTGTCCTCGATCCCGCGAGGCCATCACAATATATATTGTAACGGACTCGTTACAAGCCCCGGCCCTGGAGTACTTTTATTAATTAATTTCTGTCTACGTCACTGAATTTGAGTGCCAAAGGGCCTTGCTGCGCGCACCAACTGAGAAAGGTGGGGAAGCAGCGGCGAGAGAGCGCCGGGTCGCACCGCGGAGCACCGAGGAGATCGACTCCAGACTTGACAGAAGGAAGACATGCTCATGAAGAGCTCCCAGAACGTATGATTTCTGAGGACTTAGTCCTCGATTTCATGAGTTAATTATCTGGAGTACTAGATTTCCCTTGATTCTGGAGACTTAGTCTCAGTTTCTCGTGACTTCTATACTTAAATTAATTCACTCTTTTGATGGATCACTTGATTCGGGTGACTTAGTCTCAGATTCTCGTGATTCTTTCCATTAAACAAATTGGTTGAAGTATTCAGTCTCTCTAGCAGAGTATATTTCCCACGTAGAGACTTAGTCTCAGTGGAGGTTGACTCTGTTGGATTAATCAGTTAGTTTCTTTCACGTCGGAACCTTAGGCTCGTTCGTATGTGACTCTAACTGCAGAGCGTTAAATAATTCAAATGAAATAAGAACATTTCATTGAGAAAAATACTAAGAGAATTATAATTCAAATAAAAGAGTAGTTAGTTGGATTGCAGGCTTCAATCGAGATTCTGGAGCTCATTGGTTATCTGAAAGCAAGAGAATTCTTTTTATTCTCTTATTAAGAACGTCGACAAGCGAGTTGAGAGAAAATACAGCACTTAGTGCGGTATTTCTGAAGAGACCTCTGGTCACGCCACATTGTCTTTGACAATTCGAGAAGGAAGAGATCACGAGGATCCAGGATTCTACGTTCCCTATTTCCGAAGACTTTGTAGTCCTAAAAATGAGTTTATTCTGAAGTATTCATTGAAGTATTCGCTGAAAAGTGAACGTACAAATATTGGAATAAATGATCATATTTCTTTTTGTTACCCTAATTCTAGCCAATTCTTTACTTATTTCAGCTTAACCTCTCGCCCGTTCCATAAATAAATAAATAAGTTCCCACGCGCGTTACAATATGCATATATATATATTGTGACGAGTGGCACGTCACTAGCATCACTCACAACTGCCTAGTCACTGCTGGGATAAAATACAGTCAATTAGTATCAGAACGTATTAGTCTGTGCACTTGTAAGTAATATACTAGATAAGTTTACCTAGGTGTGGATGAATGTGTGCTGTATGAATGCGTATGTGGACGTATGTAAGAGTTAGTTAGGAATACTCTGCTCTCAACTCCAAGACACCTTTAGGACCTCATCATGACCATCATCAGGAACTCTAGGCCTCTCTCTTCGCCTTCCCGACCGACGAGGAGGCCAAACTCATGGACCAGTTGTGCAATGGAATCCTCACCTGCATTAATAGAGGAAATGGGCTAAAGTGAACACTGTCAAGTCCACGACAAGTGCTCACGAGACTTAGCATACACTGTCGAGCCTATGACAGTGTGGTGTACAACAAGCAAGTCTGCTCACCTCTAATCAACGCAGTGGATTCTTCAACGACAGTCTTCAGGGATAACCAGGCTCTGTAGAGCCAGTGTAGGACAATGCACACCTCCAGGTGCACACAGTCGAGTCTATGACTGGTGTAGCACCGTGAAGAGGATGAAATCGTCGCTTCAACGACACTGCAACTCCCTGGACGACACGTGAAGCCTCGCCAGCGGTCCAGCACAACTCAGGAGAAGGTGTGTACCGTCTAGTCAATGACGGACACACACTACACTGGTGACACATAGTCGAGTCCCTGATGTGTGTCACAACATCCTTCAGGACATCCTCAGGATGCCCAACGACAACATCGCCACTCAGGTTATGTTTGTGTTTATTACCCTGTTTATTTTTTGCCGATTTTCATAAGTTAAATGGGAAAAATTGCTTAATTGTGTTTTTTATATGACGCCCCTATTGAAAACAATAAACTTACACATAGTTATTATCTACGTGTCATATAGAATTGTTAAAAATCAAAATTAGTGACTCGAACTTCCATTGGTCACTCGAGTCACGAAAAACGGAGATGTTTGCAGCTCTAATAGTTCAACAGAACGTGTAGAGGGAAAATTTCTAGAGTCGATGGACACGTTCGACGACGAGACGAGGCACGGGATACATTTATGTACGTGCCTAGGCAGGATCGTAAAGGTTGTGGAGACATGGGCAGGGAAAAGACTAAGTGGAGCAGGAAATAAGGGGAAAACGGAGGATACTACACTACAGGAGGTGAGGTAGTTAACGGAGAATCCTTGAGTACTGCAATTTGACCAATTTCGTAACAGCGAACGACAGAGAATGATCAAAAGGATGGTATCGTGAAATAGAAGACAAATAAAAAGGAACTATTATTCTAAATATACATTTTCATTGTCTCGGTGAAAATTTTTCCAAGCATTATTCATATAATGTAATAATAATTTGTTACACCAAAATTTAAAAATTATTGATTTCTATTGCTAAAAATATATCCGATAAAAATTTAATCACGTTGATTTATTGATGCCAAATATTTGCTTGTGGCGAAAGATATTGAGGCTTTTTCCCTAAAACGTCCTCTCTTTCCTCTCATCACTGCTTTTCATATCCAGTTCACAATTTTCGGTCCTAAAGTTTTTACAAGCTTTTCATCTTTTACCTCTCGCAAAGTTGGACACTGATGGTGAAAGTTTTTTTCCGTAAAAATTTTTCACTCAAAGATTACCCCTAAAAAGAAAGAAAGAATGGAGACACGGCAAGCAGTTTTAGTTTCGGCGAGAGGAGAATAAAGGTACGCAGGATACGAGTGAGTGCGTGCAATGTTATGTTGTGTAGGGGAGACTGGTGTCAGTTGAAACACGAAAATTTTCATTCGAAGTAGCTCTTAGCCTATTAAGGATGTTCAGGAGGTACAATCCCATTCAAAAATATAGGATCACTTCTCAGATCTGTTAAACAATGTTTGAACAATTTGGTGACAAAAATGTTCATATTTATACAATAAGGAAGGGGTTGTCAAGGTAATGCAACAATTAAAGTGACAAATATATTGTTTATTAATGCCATTTTTGCTATTATAAGAAACACTCGTTATTTCCAGCAGTTTTTTTAATGCGGTTTGTTCAAATCTTGTCCGATTATCAAATTCTACCACTCATTCTCTTTGTTGAAACTCATTCGATCGATTCACTAAATTGTATTGTCTCCATCACCGGATACCTAATGACAAAAACAAATAGTTCAAATCTTACAAATAAAAAAATTTGTTTTTTAACGAACGTGAATGGAATACGCTGAAACTGATTTAGTGAATCGATTGAGTGTGTTTCAACGAAGAGAATGAGCGGTAGAATTTGACAATCGGGCAAAATTTAAACAAACCGCATTAAAAAAACTACTGGAAAGAACGAGCGTTACTTACGATAGTAAGAATGGCATTAATAAACAATATATTTGTCACTTTAATTGTTGCATTACTTTGGCAACCCCTTCTTTATTGAATATATATAAACATTTTTGCCGCCAAATTGTTCAAACATTGTTTAACAGATCTGAGAAGTGATCCTATACTTTTGAATGGGATTGTACCTCCTGAACATCCTTAATCGAAGAAAGATGAAATCAGATGAAAGGCTTGACATTTCTATTTGTTGTTCGTAACAAAACTATAGTCTTACGATTATTGAAGTCCTTAAAAATGTGAATTTCATGCGGATTTAAAATTCTCTGTAACCCGAAACAAACAGTTTGTTCGATCAATTTACGAAATACATAATATTTTTGTTTGTTCATTATCATTGTAAATAGGGTTGCATGTTTAATCATCCAATTTTATCGCAGATTAGTTTCTGCTGTAATTGCGGATTTATTATTCGGCATTTCATAAATAAATGCACAGTTTTTCATGATGTTTTGGATTTTTGTTATGTTTAAATATCTTTTAGAGATTATTAACCTTTAAGTGGGCGCATGGGGTTTTTTGCGCTTCGGCGTCACATGAAATTGTGATATCTCCAAAAATATGGAATTAGTGGCATTCCGATCCATTCTATTCTTCAATCGTATTACTTAACACATTTTGGTAACTTCTTAAAAAAAACAATTGCAATTGAATTATTTAATTAATTTTGGAATTTTCGCTGAAAAAAATTATAAAATTAACAAATTGAGAAATCAAGATATTTATTCTTAAGATTACAAAAATTTTTACTAAATTTCAATTAAATTGATACCATATTTTTCAAGCTGGGATACGTACCGACCCCACGCGCCCAGTTATGTTCACCAGTTCGTGTTTCTTAATCGTAAATATATGTCATTTCCATGGATTTGTTGGATTTAAAAATTATTTGTTCAAACGTTATAACAATTTGAATTTTTGTTACTTTTTTCAACACCTGATATCTCACAAATTAATGGGAATACGAAAAAAAATGGATTTTAACTTTTTTGTAGATAAATGGGTACATTTTATGGAAAAAATTTTTATTTTGGTGTACAACTTTTTTTATACTATTTTT
>JABSMT010025260.1:0-16284 GCA_018902335.1 Eumacrocentrus americanus | reverse complement strand
ATATATATATATATCGCGTTGAATGCCATTTTTGGCGCTTACGACTTTATAGTATTTGCACACGTGATATTTTCTGTCACTAAAATGTATACAATATATCTATTGTCGCGTGAAGTGGTAAAAAAAGATAAATCGAAATAACTTTCTCATTGAAATCTTTTACAAAATTGATTATATCTCGAAAGCTATGCATGATACGATAAAAATGCAAAGTACCTTTTTTGTAGACAATTCAATTTTCTACAAAAAAGGTCTGATGAAATTTTATCGTATCTCCCAAAGTTTTCGAGATATTTGTTAAAATGAAAGTGTTTAGAATTTTTTATAATTTTTGAGTTACCTCATTTTCCCACTTCATTACTGATGTATTCATGTCTAAGGCAGAATACATGCGTTGATGCACAGGCGATGGCTGTTCACATGCCATTTGTAATTATGGTCACTTTGCAATAGAGTTTCAAATACAGTGCTACTATCCACTGCTCTGCCTGCTGCACAGTAGTGACTCTCTTGGTTGGCTTTGCATGTGCAATTTGGCCGTCACGCTCGTAGATATTATCCATGGGTGTGTATTCTCCTGTACGTCCGTAGATAGGATTCCCGAGCGTGGAAGCGGAGATAACGTGTCGCGGGCGTATGTGCGACAAAGGTGAAAGCGCTACGACGCAACAAATTGGTTTAATTTCGCGGTGCGCCAGAGATAATTGTGTCGCAGTCTGCAAATCGATCTCCAGAAGTTGCACAAGTGATATACATTAACTGCATAATGGTTTTATATCTATAGAAAAACAAAATGTATGTAAATCAAAGACTACAATAACATATTTGATTTAAGACTATTTTTGTATTTAAATTAAGTGTTAATTCGGTTGTTACGCGGTTAAAAATGAGAAGTGGATGAAAAAGTTTCATTGAAGTCTTTTACAAAATTTATTACAACTCGAGAACACAGCGAGATACGCATAAATTGCATAGGACCTTTTTTGTAGAGAATTCAATTTCCTACAAAAAAGGTTCAATAAGATTTTGCTGTTTCTCTCAAAGTTGTCGAGATATTTTTGTAAAAATAAAAATGTCGGAAATTTTTCATATTTTTTGACGGATCTCCTTTTACCGTTTAATGACATAATTATATTTTTATTCCTTTGTAATTTTATATATTTCATGAATTTTTAGAATCTAGGAGAATTGCATTTGGATATTACAAAAGGGAAATTCGATGAATTAATTAAATTATTTATAGAATTTTCGAAATATTTGAACATATTTTTTGCTCTAGATGGGAATTATTTTAATATTGATTTAAAAATAGTTTAAAATCACTTTATTGGTTAGGAAATTTTCTGGCCTTTCGTAATTCAAATTTGTTTGTAATACAAAAGAAAAAATAATGGTATAACCAAGCATTTGAACTAAATGAAAAAAAGTTTGAAATTTTTTTTTTTTGCAACCTCAGCGACTTAAATAAAGTACCTTTTGTTTCGGGGCGCTGTGGGAAAGCCAAAGAGAGGTAGGAACCTCTTAACCTGCAGAGTCGAGTGTCGAGGCTGAAGGAAATGCCGCGAGAAGGATTGGCGGAGAAGCAGCCGAGTTTCGGCGTCTTGAAAAGCGAACAAATATATAGTCGACCGTGAATCGAAAGGAAAACAAGCTTCATAATACTTCGGCTTGGGAAACACTTCCTCTTTCTCTCTTATTCCACTCTCGAAGAGGCTGTATAGGTACCATAGCATGGTCTGTAATGAAATGTTTTCCAACTGTGGTTTTTCAATGCTATTATAAATAAACGAGGAAGCGAGAGCTTGGCGATTAAATCCTTCCGTTTAACACCGGCATACAAAAGGAAACCATTATTAGTATTAAAATTCAACTTTTTCCAACGTAAACGGTTTAGGTTATATATTCAGTAGTGAAACGGTAAAAGGAGATAAGTCGAGATCAACTTTTCCATTAAAATCTTTGATAAAACTGATTATATCTCGAGAACTATGTGAAATACGACAAAAATGCAAAAGACCTTTTTTGTAGAGAATTCAATTTCCTACAAAAAAGGTGAAATAAGATTTTATCATATCTCTCAAAGTTTTCGAGATATTTGTAAAAATAAAAGTGCCGAAAATTTTTCATAATTTTCGAGTTATCTCCTTTTGCCGCCTCATTACTGTATTGATGGTATTATTTGGATTCCACCAAATATTTATTGTGTAATTTAATTCAAAATTAGATATCATTATTTCCGTATCAGCTGTGTCGACAATTTATCGATGCAAAACGATCACAAATTCATATTATACAACCCTCTGTTCCATTGTCGTGTCATCCTGTGCGCTCGTCCAAGATATCCAAGCGTATAGCTGATTTGTCGTTAAATAAAATCTCCAGGCAGATTTTCATGCATATAACCCAATTCGTCGGTTATTTTTATAGCTTTTCATATCCATAAACGCGTGTATAAATATTGAGAAATCCTCTTCGTGAATCATCGAGCCCTCTTTCTTTGTTTTTTACTTTATTATTTTTTTTCTCATATTCCGGCGTCGAGTTATACAGGTCGACCTGGCAGTAGAGACGCATGGCGCAGAGGGGCAACGATCATGGGCGCCCGTAGTCTGGCAATGCCGGTGATAAACGGCGCCGCGATAAAACGTGGCAGGCGCCGAGCCACGCGCACACGGAACTCTCTCACTATTTTGAGGAATAGCTTGCCCTTGTCTTTCTTCTTTCTTCCTCTATATTCATTAATATTTGTCCACAGTAGGTACATATATACACAGTATCTTTGTTCCTTGGCCTTTTATCCGGATTTTATCATAATGCATTTCGTTTTCTTGTTTTATGATTTACAATCTATTTTTCTTATTCAAGACGAGCACGTCTTGTCGTTTTCGTTTCCAAATGCGCTCTAATCGCAGTCGCGACTTACGATCGAACCATTTTGGAGAGACGTGCGAGCACGAACACGCGATTTGCAAGATGCAAGCTGGCGTAAGAATGGAAAACCGCATAGTTATCGAGGAGAGGGTATAGAGTAATATAGAGGAGAGAGCTTGCAAGGATTTTGGAGGAGTTTCCCGCAAAATCTTTCAGTATCCTCCTCCTGTTCCTTCCTTCCTTCCGTCCTTCCTTCCTTCCTTCCCATATCCGCGGAGTTTATGCAATTCTCGTGTAGGTATTATTGCATTTCCGGGGAACGACCTGATTCCAAGCGCGCAGGGCTCACACTCTCGTGTTGGGTTGTTCGGCATCCGCACCACTCATTTTCCAGCGTGTAACGAGGCGAAACGTCGCGCTACACTGAGCTGCAGATGCCTGAAGGCCCGGGAATTGATAATATGAAATGTTTCTCGACCACCGTGGTAGCTGGGTTAAATGTCATTTATATATCTCTTGCATGACAACATGTATACATCATTTTTATTTCAGTTTTTAGAAATATTTATATGATTAATGCAATGAAATTCAGAGGCAGATTTGACATTTGATGTAAAAAAAAAAATTAAATCGAAGAGAATCTCGTATTGATTTAGAAAATTGTGATGGAGGAAAACGTATGTTCTCTGTCACATGTCACGTGTTGTTTGTGCGTTTCATTCGATTAAATTGTACCCTATGTCTCCATCTGTTTCTCCTCCGTTATTGCTTCGCGTGTAACATACAACCTCGTGGCACTCCTTCTCGATTAAATTTACCCACAGTTTATATCTAACTTCACAATCCCATTCATTGGATTTCATTAATTCCTCCTAATTGCACGAGTACCTTTGGGTTCATTGTTCTCCAACATCAACTGCAGTTAACTCAATAAAAAAAAAACGAACTCCACCTATAATTTACTTGCCGATATACCTCTATATATATATATATCCACGGCTATTTCCTTAACGCAATTTATTACGGATGTACTCTTGCTCCCGCCGACAATTAACGAGCTCGCTAAATATATGTATTATACGTGAACGTGCAGAAACGTTTTACCTCTCGACTTATGTTACTTTGACAATTCTTGTCGGATGTTGATGTTCTTGTACCACATCATTAATTTCGTTAGTGTCAAACGACGTCAATGACGTATTTTTGTATTACATTACAAGATCGATTGCGCGCCTGTATCTGTTGGGAAACCGCGCTGTCACGTGATTGAGCACTGACCAAAATGAAATTTTTTGTTATAAAACAGTTTTACTTGCAAACAAGTTGCACTTCTGGGACAAATGAGATTGAATATTGCGAGAGATTCACGCTAAAAGTTTATTTCGCTCTTGGTCTTGGTGATTTCCATAGTGCACACGATATCATTAAATGCAGGAACTAATGACCACAAGCGCTTATGATGCGGAAGCAAAAGAATTGTGAGTCAACGTTGGAATATATATATATGTATAAGTATATACAGAGGAAGTTCTCGCGGTAGAAGTAGAGGCGTGGTATTTTACCCGGATTTTATCTTGTTTTATGTTGTTATGTGTTTTGAAAAGGGCCGAGCTCCGGTTTCACGGCATAGAATTGCGACGCAGTTCGTTCTCGCTTTCGTGGAATCCAATTTCGTTGGAATTCAAATCGCAATCTCGGGCTTCCAGAGGAGCGAGAAAGAAAGATGCGCAGGAGGGGGGGGGGAGACAATTGGTGCTCTCTACTAACCTCATCCTCTATACGGTCCTCGTAAGCATATCTGTTGTACCATCCAGTAAAACCTGAAAACGATGACGAGGAATTTCTTTATTTCGATTCTTGTTTCTCTTGTTGACACTTTTTTCATGTTTTTGTTTGTTATTTTCTGGACATCTGTTTTTTAGCAATTCAATTGTATTTATTCGTATAATTATTGTATTATTACTATAGAATATCTAGTTGGATTGAATTAATCACGATAAAACCAGAGGAGAAACATAATGGTTAAAAATCAAATAGGTTACAAGATAATAAATTATTGAATCCATTACTGGTAACACTTTGGACTTGATTTTTCCTTGTTTACACATCCGTACACGAGTAATGGCTCGACCAGCATAATGTATGGATTTGTCGGGGAACTTTAGTGCAGTGACGCATTACAATAAATTTTATTGGCACCGCACCAATACTGGTGGCTCTAGATTTTCCCGGTGCAAATATGTCGAGATGTTAATTCGTAATACTCTGCGCTCGTATATAGTTCTGAACCTATATGTCTATATATAGGAATATATAAATGAACCGAGTGTACCCACTGCCATTGTGGTCAATATGCTCGCTCGTTTTTGGAATACCCTCAAACACTTGTAACTCAGTTTTAATGATAACTTTGACAAGAGATTTAATGAAATACATAGTGCGTGTTGTATAGAATAATAATCCTCGTTAAAGTTCTCATAAAGTTTCGTGCCAATGCGAAATTTATGCTTTAGTAATGTTGAGCGAAAATGTTGTAAAGCATAATACACCGGACCAGAATGCCTCTTTACGACTGGATTTGTATGCTTCTGTTAAAAGGTTGTGCCGCAATTCTCACAGCTCGGCTGCACGGTCGGACGTATGGCCACTTGCACTCGTGTCAGGCGGCATGACGCTTGTCTGGGGCCAGGAAATGTCTGTCGAAAATTTCATTGCAACGATCTCAATTGTTTCAGTTGGTTGATCACCAGACTTTTCACATAACACGTATTTTCTTCCTTATATATATTTTTTTTACCTTTTTCTTTTATTTCCGTCAATGCATACAACTAATATACTATATATAGCCATGCACTCATTTGGATTTCTCAGCGTTGATGAGAGTGCCTGCTCACATGACAGAGTAAAATGCGAATTTTCGCCGCTAGCCATTTTATCCCAATTTTTTAAGCTTTTCATATGCCTTTGTTGTCTCAGATTATTTGCAGTTAATTCGCTGGTAGTCGACATGACCATCAGATTAAACATTGCGTTGTGAGGATCGAGCCCGTTAAATCTCCTTCGCTAATGCTGACTCTCAAATTCTCGTTATATCCTGGGAATACATAGCTAGCGAAAAAGTTTCACTGCGTTATATTATACATTCGAGTGGACAAAATAAAAGTTGTTCGTTCCATGGAAAATTTTTTGAGTTTTTTCATTAGTATTACGAGTGGTGTTTTGTGTGAGGAAAATATAATACCCATATGGAAATGCGTCATATGGCTGTAAATATCAGACTTATGTATATTATCAGATAATAATCATAGAACCTAAATATACATATATATTCTTTTTAAATTATATCTGGACATCAGAGCCACATATGTTTCTGTATTGCTAGTATCTCCCCCTAGTACTTCCGGTCGATCTAATAAAATCTAAATTAGTCCACTGTTTGCTTCACCATGAGAAAACAACCAAATTAATTATAACGTCTTTTTCAAAATGATGACAGACGCGCCCCCTTTTTTTTACAGCAGGCTATAGGAATCAGCAGGCTAGGAATTATATATCAAATGAACGTTGGCGAAATGGCACCCCAAATTTATCTTAACCAAAAGTGCACTCGTGTCGCATATTAAAATTAAACCGATGAAATTCTAAAATGACTATATGTAATAATAACTAAGCAAAGGCAAGTGAAGCATGTAAATTACGAAAAGGTTCTTTTTTTGTCTCTGCGCTTTTGACCGTTTCCAATTGAGTGATATTGCAACCAACCTCACCTCTCCACAGTCATAAATATTCAAAAGACGCCAACGCCAATAATTGATAGTACATCTTCCATTGCTTTGATCGATTGAAAGTTAAATGCCAGGTTGTTCTGTCCACTTGTGTGGGTTTGAGAAAGTCTCTTTTGTTCCCATTATCTCACTGGCCAATCACCTTTGGCCAATGCCCAACCTCTGGGTCGTATTCACAGCATATGCAATGCATATGTGTATATGGAACAATAAATGAGCAATCAACGATCTTCAAAGCTTCACGTCTTTTATTTGCGAACCTTGTAAATTAGAAGTAAAGACTTCCTTTCTTTTCTTATTCGACATCTCAAGCACAACCCTTTTCATTCAACCAATATCACGATCAAAGTCTAACCGGTTCTTTGAATGTCTCGTAAATATCAGCCCTTCGCATTTCCATTGCGGTCTCTTAAGTATGCTTCATTACAAAAGATATTTTGATTGGTACCAAACCCAATTTAATATCTTGATGCAGAACTCTAACTATTTCAACGTACTACCACCGCTTGATATTCAAGCGCATCGTCTGTTGAAATTTTCCTCACAAACTTGACTCAACCACTTGATGATATTTCACTTGGAAACAATTGCAATTACAATACATTTCAATTTAAAATATCTACAATATTGTAGATAGTAGGAATTTAATATCTGCTCGATTGTATTGTATTGCATTCAACTGGAATATGAAATACTCCATAGGTGAACAGGAATGACACAATAAAAAAGTGTATATTCGTTCTCAGGTAAAAGAGAATATAAGTATCAGAGAGGATCAGAGAGATCCACATGACAAAAGGGTAAAACACGTGACCCGTTTTTATTAGTCGTTTAATTCGAGTCGCACGTGGCCGTGTAAATAGTTGAATGGCACAGTGCTCCAAAGTTGGAATAATAGAATTTGAGTATGAAGAACGGTCGCGCTAAAAGGTCAAAGAGATGCGAGTTGTGCAGGTGAGCGTGAGAATTAATTTGCCCTCGAGTGTCGTGTCAACCAAGGGTCGGTGCTCCATTCTCTCTCCAGCTCATTGTTTGAGTGTAGAGTGCAGGGAATATTCAGTTCATGCGTCCGTCTATATATATTTAGTTCTTCTACTAGTGAAAACGTCCGTTGATATGTATACATGTATATCTATATAGATGTGTCAGTCTGTTGAAGAAATGAAGGGAAAATTTACGTTGGAATATAGGAAGACAAGTTAATTAATACTCATTAGTCTGCGGAGACTTCAGCCTCTACTACTCCTCGCCTCGCTTTATTCAATAAAATTCAAACCGCACCCTTTTCCATCCCGACATCTAACGCTTCTGTTGGATATTACCTGCAGGAGATGAATTCTGATATTAATTTATCGCGCTCATTAAAAAAATGCACCAAGGGTTTTCTCTTTTACGGTAATTAGTTGGAAAAATTTCTTCATCAGATCATATTAACATTATTGAATATTTGCGTCTCATTAATTTAGTTCGAAGTGAAATGATTTTGCCAATAGTTCGTACAGGATGTCCTTTAGGGAAAAAAAGTGGTAACAATAAAGATAGTGAAGAATAGAGAGGTGAAACAAAGAACTTCTGAAAAGTCTTTTTGTAAATTATGTCAATCGTACTAATTAAAAGTGTGCATTTTATTCCTGTTGAGTGTCCATTTCGTGAATAGAGAAGTTTAACTTTTATTTTTTAGTTTCAATTGTCTTACTTTTCCTTCATTTCTCCACCCATTCCTCAATCCCTTGTCGTTTCACCTTCTTTTCTCGCTGCATAATTAATCTTCTTTGGAATCAGAGCCATTCGGCGCGTAGTAAAAAAGTCCTCCTAGAATACGAGAAAACGACAAGAATGGAAAGGACCATCATCAGCGGCCAAGCCCATCGAAATGACTTTCATTCAAAGCCAGAGCTAGATTCTCGCGTGAGTTTCAACCCAAGATGGCTTCTTCAATTTCACCATATCGCACCGATGATGGACACTTTGCAGTCCTTTATCACTTCTATTGTGAGTTTCTAAATTTTACCATTCACTCATGGTATAGATTCTTTTTCTTTACTGCGATTCATTGTATGAGACAACGAAGAACAACAACAAGAAGTAGGATTTCCTTTTGACGATCTTCGTAGGATCCAGTTATCAGTGTTGCGCACTAGTTGTAAATATGATTGTTGGAGCGAGGCAAAGTTGTGTGAGTCGAGCGGCGAGATGGAACTTGGTTAGTTATCGAGAAACGTTGTCTCGATGGAAGTCGTTAACTTGGACCAAGTTACAAGTCGTTCCTCATTTCAGCGAGTTCCTTGTCTCACTGTTCAGTTCAACCGTTGGTATATAGCATTGTCATGTGTCGTGTGCAGTGAAGACACGGATGTGTGCGGTTACAAGTCTCACTGCGTCAGTCTAAGCCAATTGGAACAGTCGATTAATTTGGGGAAAGGCGCAGGAACTCTTTGGACTTGGCAGGATGTAGAAGATGTCGATCTTGAATATATATATACCTATGAAAGTGTGAATTCTCCTCCAGGCGAATGATTGGCGCCAAGACACTTCGGGAATTTCTCGCCCACTGTTTGGCAAACTCTTGCTGCGCGACGGATCGATCGTTCTTCGTTGGATTGTTTTTTCAAAGGCGACAACGACAATCGCCGTCGTCTCCAAGGGGGATTGACTGTGCGAGCCCCGCGACAAACATTTCCCTGGCGTGTCGTTTGATCTTTCTTATTTTTTTTTCTCTTTTGCCGGATAAAGAAAGGAAGGACGACTGCTCTAGAGAAAAGATCTCTTAAGATTCACGTGCCCTGACGAATAAATAAAACTAGTCAGACGATGTCATTAATTACGTGCAAATTCTCTTCTCTCGCTTAAATCGATAGAAGGCATTTCCTAGAGTCTATTGATCACTACGAAAGGTCGGGAGAGGCGCCAAGACGTGGGCGTTGAGGTGGGTACCATGCAAATAACACAACCTGGCAGAATAATAAATGAGGGCGCTTAAGAATGAGAGAGGAAAATAGTTTGTGTGAACAGAGGGTGAAGGTAAAAGGCGCGCGAGTGATAAGAAAGAATGAGAGAAGGTGTAGGGCAATATGTAGATGTATATATGGGTAACGTGAATCGGAACTCCATGCAATGGATGAACGATGGGCCAAGAGTAGACGATTGATGGCTTTGGACGACATATTTCATTCTCTACAATTTGCTTCCATTTTTTAAGTTAAAGCATCTCGATTCTTTTGAAATGTCTTCGTAACTCATTTTTCTCCATTTTTCTGTTACAGGTAAGACCTCATGTCGGTTGGATTGAACGTGCCAGGTGAAAAGGATCAACATAAACATAAATTAATCGTAGGTTTAGAAGAATAATTTGGCACTTTTTTTATTATAATAAACTATATGACTAATCTAATAACCAAGACCCGAAAGTTAGCGTTATTTTTCGCGATTTTGCTGCAAATATATTGAAATTTATCAATATGAAGTATGCAAGTCACGTATATTACGGACAAAGGTATCTATTAACCGCGACAGTCGAGTAAAGGAGAAGCCGTGAACCAAGATAACGAGCTGAACTCTCGGGAAATCGTAAGCAAGAAATTGGGTACGCAATCTACGTGATCCGTTGGGAAAATCGTGTACATCAGCTTTGTGATGCTTAAGCGAGTGAACTACTAATTTCACATAAAAAAATCTCTTCAGCTACATGTATGTATGTATATATATATAGACTCCCTCGGAATTGCTCGTAACGGCAGTCATTCATCGAGGCAGTAACGAGCTCGTTAATTTAGAGATGCTGCGCTCTGGATGGAGTCTCTCGTGTCTTTAATGGCACTTGATTCGTCATCGCGTCAGAGGTGATCCAATTACACACGTCGTTATGACTTTGTCGAAAACCTGACGTCAATTGATGAATGATTGTTGGAAGTTGAATGAAAGAATATGAAGAAAACTTTAGAAACATTGACGATAAATCACCGAAACTTCTCTGATATCACTTCATGACATGTTTGAATTGGAACAAAAAAATATTTGATTTGTGTTGGGAAACAATTCGGGAATGACAATAGAGTGTGGTAAAGACGAAATTGCGTCTGGATGTTGTGGTATAATATAAAGAACGTCACAGATATCGAATATCGATGCGATCCTAACCCATCTGCGTCGAAAGTGACATTTATTGTCTCACCCTGTTTCTCAGTCCTATTTCCCTTATTCAAAACTTGCCTATACATGCATGTATGCAAAGTAGCTTGGTTTCACCTGAGCTGGTAGTGGTAGTAGCAGCAGCAGCAACCGCACACTCTGCACTCTCCCATGACCTCATTTCCCAAAAGCATCTTCTCCCTGTTGTATATCGTCTAGGTTAACGTCTCTCATATATTTTTCCTTGGTATTTCCCCTCCAGCCATGTTGCTCTTGTGTGTCGCATAGGGGTTTCGTGTCAGTCGTGCCACTATTTCCCCGTCGAATACCCACTCTTCCACACCCCTTCATATAAATCTCACTTTACCCTCTCGTGACTTTTTTACCAACTGGATATCATGCCGTGAAAAATCTCGAATCCAAGGTGAAAAAGACTGTACCGACAGCCTCTGAGCCATGTGGATTTTATTTAAAAAGTTCGTTCGCGAATTTTCCTTTTCCTTTTCTGTCGAACTTTAACTCCCGCGGCCTCAGTATAACAAAAATAAAAAAAAAAGAAACTTTGTCCGATATCTGATTTCAAAGTGTTTCCTTTTTTCCTTCTCTTTTCTCCTTATTTCCCTTCGCTTTTTATCAAGAAACACCTCGTCCGATTTGTTTAACACTTATAGAAGATAAAAAAAACAACATGGATGAAAAGAATCAAATGTTTTATCTTGAAGTCTTTTGCGATTCTGTGGAAGTTTGTATATATATAAAAGTGGTTTTATCGGTTTGCAATCAAATTACAAGAATTCCTGATGCTATACTGGACAATGCCTAGTCGCGTTTCCGTGTCCATTCGCCACACACAATCACTTCATTTCCTTTTAACGTCCCAGCTTCATCCAACCGGTCGCGAGATTAAATTGAATCTGGACGAGAAGCTTTACTAGAAACGTTGGAGACAACCAAGTAAAGCCAATATACATGGTATATGGTATGGTATACAGGTCAAAGCACTGAGTGTGCTTTGCCGTTGAGTCGAACTTCATGTTGAAGCTATCAGTGTAATTTGCCACTTTGTCACATTGAAACGTTGGGCAAAAGAGGTTGATCTTTAATGTCGCGACTAGTTTTATCGTTGTATCGTCTCTCGCTGCTTGTAAATTTTTTCATCTTTAATGCAAAACACGATTACTAAAATTCAGAGAGATATTTAATTGTGTTCGTAGCGGCGTTATACAATTGAATTTACTACCTGGAAACGTCGCAATCATAGTCGCAGCATCAGCGCTCTCGCTGCGATGCTTTGACGAAGTAAGCCGTTTCGCGAATTTGCATGAATAAGCAACCAGCGCGGGGAGGAACATTGGTTGGTGTTTGCCCCGCGAGTATCCCTCCCGAGCAACATCGAAATGTTTACAGTAATTGCAATGACATTGCTGCAATGCCACATTGCTCGAGCACCTGCGAGTTAAAGCGAGACAGAGAAACTCAGGAGAAACAATTTATCGTCGTCGCCCGCACACGTTCACTGGACAAACGGATATGCTTGCCGACTTGGCGCGATTTCAGCCGTGCTTGCACATTTACGTTGTGCAACTCAGTATGAGCGAGGGATAAAGTTTGAATAACGAATGCATCAAAAGGGAAGAATTAGTTGTTAGATACCAAAGGTGTTAAGAATTTTTATTGTTTGTCATTATTGACATGTAAATCAATTTGAAATTTAATCAAGTATTTCTGCCTTATTTTTTTGATGCCTAGCGCGTTGAAAGCCATTAGTGGGACAATGGTTAGATATGTGAGTGTAATGATGAATGAAAATGGCTAAAGAATGGCTCCTATATACATATAACTTCTGAGGCTTTAATCGTCAAATCTTTTGAATATTTACAGGTTAAATAATAGGACTTTTCTTGTAGAAATTCAATTTCCTACAAGATGTCGTATACAATTTTGCCCAAATTTAGTGAATAATTCCTCGATAGTAAGTGAATATCATTGCTTTATAGTGAGTGAAAGTAAGTAATTATACTATAATAGAGTTAAAAGGAACATTCTCACTGTTTTCATCAGTAAAGAAGAAAATTAAGGGGATTATTCCTTTGAAGAACGATCACATTGTTTCCCCGGAATGGAGATGCACCGTGTGGATGCGCGTCATGACGAGGAATGGATGAGCTGGCCTAATAATGCATGTTCACGCACGACATCACGCATGGTCTTCGCCCTCCGATTGTTCCTTTGTGCCTGGTACGCAAGCGAGGATGATATATTTGTACGTCAAAGGGATGATATTCCGCCTCAATTTGCGTATGGATGATAGTCTGGCTTATTTGGATTTTGTAGGAATTAAGTCGAGTACAATTATTGTTTGTGTCGTCTCTGTATACGTGTGTGTGCGCATCAGACATACAAACAAATGGGCAAGCAACCCTTGCTTCCTATTAGCATGATTTGTTCAGGTATAAGCAGTTAATACACTTAAACTTGTCACGGCTCTGTAAAATGGAAGGAATTATATTCGCAAATGAGATTTTAGAGGGCAAAATGCATCTGAGTAAAAAGGAATATTACTCAGACAGTTCGGTAAAATATTTAGAATGGTAAAGTAATGTGGTGAATGTTCTAACGTCAACATAAATTTAACCAACAACACTTTAATTATTTCTGAGTGCTTTCAACATGTTTCATATACTATCTTGAAGTTTTCTCCGCAAATGAAATCTACCTGTAATTGAGCGCTCGTCATTTCGTCAAAGTAAACACAAATATTTTCACATTCACTCATATTTATCTTGTGTTAAATTTAATTTTCAGTAGTATGTATACTTTGGTCTCTGGGAAAAGTTGCTACTTTGATGTGGTTACCAGTATACAAGTGCAAGAATTACCATATATATTATTATCTATCATAATAAATTCTTACACTACTCAAAAATAACCATGAACATAAAGATCAGTAGCGAAGCAGAGAGCAATAAAGTAATCTTTGTTCTTTGATGACTATTATTTCTGAGAGATTATAATACCGAGGTATTTTTATAATGTATGTCGATTGTATACAGCGCTATTGGAATTAGTAGTTTAGATACTGATAATACTTGATGATTCATATAGTAATGATGTACTTTATTTACGAGCGGGGGGGCTCAGTTATATTACGGTCTAATGCGAGGGCATCGTGCCTCCTGAGTGGGCATAATTGTAAATGCACCCGTGCAACCCTGGTCGTGATACTGTAATGAAGAGAGGAAAATAATGATGAGTATGCTTGTAATACTGTAGGTAGATCTCTTGACTTTCTCACGATACTCATGCGTGACGAATTACGATTGACATGTGTAACTCAACTTCCTCCGTCGTCCTTATCATAAATTATATTAAATGTCATTTTTAGACTATGTGCAATTTTTTATCTTGTAATTTGCCTACAACAAAATGAAACGTAGCTTTCTACATCACTGAGATATGCATGCTATTTTCCTGCCGAAATGTAATCTAAAAGTTGGCAAGCCTTCTCGTATAGTTCTCATTCGCAACAGCGACACTCAGCTGTTAATGAAACTTCTACCTCTACCCACACTTTCAATTTTCCACCACGCTCGCTATGGGGTTGCCTCTAGCAGACCATCGAGTTTGCTCCCATTTCCAGGTCCTTTTCTACGGTGTGCTCTCTCGCTGGCGTCTCGCAATTATCGTTAGTACCTTTTCCTCCTGCACTTATTCCCTCCGTGCTATTTGTCCTGTGAGAGTACTTACCGCTCTTGCTTGTCGGCGCGTAAAGAGCAACTGAATATATTTCTCCGTCCAAATATTCAACTTCCACTGTGGTGAAATAAAAATATACAGTCATAAGGATTATAGTAATATTATAGTAAAAATTATTTCCATTGTAATTATTTACAAAATTTGTCACATCTCCGGAACTGTACAAAAGGTACATTGTATTTGGACGGAATCAATTTTGTAGCGGATTCAATTTCCTAAAAAATAGGTTTCATGTAATATTATCCTACCTCCAACTGCTTTCAAGATATATTGAAAAATACGAATATCTGCCTATCTATATCAAAATTCATCAAGGAAGATAATAACTGAACAACTTTAGTTCTAGATTAAGAATGACAGTCATAACTGTGCTTATACACGAATCGGATTATGATTCACGAAGTAAAATCAGATAGTCTTAATTCCTACTTTCTAAGGAATAGCGGTATAGCGGAAGTGAAGGCAAAGTTATAGTTGCAAAATATCACGAGCAGTTATATTATATGGTTTTAAGCAGAGCGGTAGCAGCTGTATTAGAGGAGTTCGTTAAGCCTCTTGAGAGATTTTCCTACGGATGTAGAACGATGAGGAAGCTCCAGTAATCTATTACTAAAAAGTTATTACTCCCCATCTATCCGTGATATTTTCAGCAAAAAGAAACAGAAAAAATCGAAGCGATATCTAAACTTATATTTTCTGCAATAAGAATATGTGGACGTGGTAAACTCAGTCGTTATTAATGCTGTGTCAAGTAAAATTCTTCAATGAGGTTAAAAACGTTTCAACAAGAAAAAGGCTTCAAGGGTGTATACGGAACTCGAGAGCGTGGGGTTTGCAGTGAAACTCGACGTTTATTGCGCGGCACCTTGCCTCTCGACATCACCGAGTAAATGTCCTTGGCGTCAGGGGCCGGCTTACAGACGAGCACGAGAAATTGCATGTGAGGAGCTTCTGAGGGAATATGAAAGAGAAAAAGATTTGAGTGTCAACTCACAGCAGTCACAAAAACTGTGTATGACAATATATACATTCATAAATGAAAACACAATCTTCCCATTCATATACCTTGTGTAGCTTTTATTATGATTCTCTTTTATGTATAGGATATATTTTTCAAAGGATAATTCAGATGAAGGATCAACTCTGAGAAATATTAATTTACAATAGAGGGTCAAAATAACTGAGCAACCACAACTCAAACCTCGTGGTAAAATGATGAAAGTTCAGACCCTAAACCCAACATAATGTCTCTAAATACATGCCGGAAACTTACGCTCAACCGCATCATACTTCCGGTGGGTATATTTCAGAGAAGATGTCTGTCAAAGCCACCATAATCAACATATATTACATTAATTCTGTCATTAAGCGGTAAAACGAGAGAAGTCGACAATTTATCGAAAATTTTAGAAATTTACATTTTTTCAAATATCTCGGAAACTATGAGAGATACAATAAAATTGCATGAGATCTTTTTTTGTCGAGAATTGAATTCTCTATAAAAAAGGTTCTATGCATTTTTGCTGTATCATACATAGTTCTCGAGTTATAATTGATTTTATTTTTAACAAATTTTTGTTCTCAAAAAAGTCGTTCATTCAAATTTTTCGAGATATCTCGCAAATTACACAAGATAGGATAAAATTGCGTGAGACCTTTTTTATAAGAAATTGAATTCTCTACAAAAAAGGTCCTATGCAATTTTGCTCTATCTCTCATAGTTTCCGAGATATAATAAATTTTG
>JABSMT010025150.1:0-16314 GCA_018902335.1 Eumacrocentrus americanus | reverse complement strand
TAGAGAATTTAATTCCCTATAAAAAAGGTCCTATAAGATTTTACCGTATCTCCCAAGGTTTGTGAGATATTCGTAAAAATGAAAGTGTCTGAAAATTTTCATAATTCTTGAGTTATCTTCTTTTTCCGTTTCACTAATACCGAATTGATAGTTAGTTGTAAGTGAATAGTGCCGCATCAAACAGCTCAACTGACGCGTGTCTGCGCGGCGTGATGTAATGCCGTCGATTTTCCTCCGATGAGAGATGAAGGGATGTGGCGTCATGGGGTGTGAGCGCGACGTCAACGTCATGATCTATGATGCTTGATAATGAAAGCAGCAATAGCGGCGCCGTGCTCACGCTGCCTGAACGATACGACCAAACTGCAAACTGCCGTCCTTGTCACTACATGTAAACTATCGTTTCCGCGGTGACCGTTGTCATACGTTCCAAATAACGTGACTAGGGGGTGGCAGGGGGTGGGAGAGGGTGATTGGGTGGATGGGAAACGTGAACGAGCCAGCAGAAATTATCTTCGCAATGGAGATCCGAGAGACGGGATCGTGCTGATAAGCACTCATGGTGTCGTTCGTTTTGTCGGATGGGCAAACGGGTGGAGCACTTGTCGGTTCAGATAACGCTGCGTTTTGCTCGCAATGGTGAAGCGATGGTCAAGCGTGAGTTGCCATTGGTTCATCGATGTGATGCCATCTAGTTTGTTTTTATGTACATTTTTGTTCATAAAATGTAAATTTATTTATTTTTTGAACTAATGTCCCATTATTTATTCATTTGGAGCCTGTTTCATCGTATCATGTATACTATATGGTATATAATATTTATGATATCTGTTGTTAAGCGGTGAAAGGAGATAGGCCGATAAAAAGGTGAATTTCATTGAAATTTTTCACAAAATTCATTATTTCTCGAAAATTATGTGAAATACGACAAAAATGCAAGGGGGGAGCTTTTTTGTTGAGAATTAAATTTCCTACAAAAAAGGTTCTATACAATTTTACCGTATCTCGTGGAGTTTGCAAGATATCTCGAAAAATCTGGATGAACGATTTTTTTCAGAAGACAAATTGTTAAAAATATAAAATTGGATATAGCGCGAGAACTTTGCGAGATACGACAAAAATGCATAGGACCTTTTTTATAGAGAATTTAATTCCCTACAAAAAAGGTCTAATTAAATTTTACCGTATCTCTCATAGTTTTCGAGAAATTAAGAAAAAATTGATATTTCAAAAATTCTCGATAAATCGTCGACTTATCTCTTTTTATTATTACCGCTTAATGACAAATATGATAGGTTTCATAAAAAGAACTCCATAATGATACTATACCGCTACTATAATGTCTATAGTCATCCTAAAAATAAAAGAAGGTACGAGGGAAGAATATAAAGATTGTGGCTTTATGGGGAGTGACGTTGAAGTTTCATCGAAGCTCTAAAAGCATAAGTTTGTTCCTCTATTATTCCCAGTCTCAATTTTTTTTCGTCCCGTTGTATCGTCAAAGGTTCCACGTTAAACTTTACACAAGCTTCGTATAAGTCGATGAGCGCCAGTAGTCTAGCAGAGGGTTGGTCTTAAAACTCATTTGAAACTCGGATTAGACGACCAAAGAAAAAAAATAAAAAGTCGATCAAATCCCTTTCTCCACCCTGAAGATGGTAGAAAGGAATATATGTACATATATCCTATATTAAATAAAAAAAAATTGATCTTTACGAGCCACTTTACCGAGCGATTAACACCTTCTTAGCCGCCGTAGTCTGGCGTTCAATAAAATGTTATTTGTGAAAAATTGAAAATATCGTCGTCTAGCTGAAACGTGCTCTGCGTGGCCAACGAGTGAAAAAGGGGTCAAGCTTTGCACCTTTTAGCATTGTCATCTGAAAAGTCCGTAGCTTGCGGTCAAGTGAATGAGCCAGAGATTGAGCACAGCGCTGGACACACCATTTCCATGATGCACAGCAGCCGGAAGTTCACCTGAAACAAACAATAAAAAAAATAATTTCATTATTCATTTTCTCTTTTATAGATCCAGAGAGCAAACAAACAAACACAGGGGTACATAAAACTATAAAATTGCAACTGATCCCATTCGCTGATCTGCCAGTGCAAAGATGACTATCACGGATATTCCGAAAGCCATATCTCGATGCCCAGTCAATTTGGCAAATTGCACGCGACGAGGGAAAATATCCGGGGTCTGCTGCACAATGTTCGTGGATTTTCATCCCACCGGAAACTTTCCACGCGACTCATTGTCCCGTTTGGCCAAGCTATAGACGTAGATTGCATATTTGATTCAGCACTGGAACATGCTCAGGCGAGATGAACGAAACAAACAAATAGAAGGAAAGAGGAAAACCTTCATCGTGCTCTACTTCTAGCGCAATTGAATTATTTTGTCGATATGAAAATAATACTCGATTGAACGTGACCATCAAACGGAAACTGTGAATAAACAGACAAAGACCTAGATGTGCAATATAGCGGATGTTCAAGCCGGCTGTCTCATTTTGAACAGAGAGAAGCTTCTGGACAATCCAATAACATTCTAATTTCCTTCAATTTCGCTTTTCCTTCTTGATATACATATACTGTGACGACAACGACACTTCAACATGCAACGCTGCTATAGTCATGAGGGAATCCCCCGTTTTACTGATGTGCAGGCAACTCCTCTTCACATTGCACACGTGGCTTAAAACCAATCGATATAACTCGAGTGAGATCGAGTGGAATTCGTCAATCTACCGGCTCATTCCTCTCTTTTCCCTTAACACCGAAAAATCTCGGGATCCAACAATCCCTCTCGTTCTCACCGTTACTTCTTCTAATCCAGACATTCGTTCCACGTTCCTGCTGGCTTTCCACGCTTGCAGAGCTCTCGGGCGTGCCGCGGCGAAAGCATTTTTCAATGAAATACCGCCGGCCCGCCGGCGGTTCCTATACTCAACCAAGCTTTTCTCTCGTCCGTCTTTTCTACACATATATCTGGTACCTATGTAACTTTTTCCGCCTTTTTTTTACCTTCCTCTGGCAACCAACCGATCTTTGAGAGACGTGCCAGCGGGAAATCGCACGATCTTCGCACTTCATCGGCCTGATTCATACCAACCACATCACCTGAGGCGGAACCGTCTAGATATATCGTTTTCCATTTAGCCAATACTGCTGGAATGTCCCTCGACAGTTAGAGAGCATCTCAATATACTGTCATTGAGCGGTAAAACGAGATAAGTCGACAATTTAACGAGAATTTTAGAAATTTACATTTTTTCAAATATCTCAGGAACTTTGAGAGATACGATAAAATTGTATAAGATCTTTTTTGTCGAGAATTGAATTCTCTATAAAAAAGATTCTATGCATTTTTTCTATATCGTGCATAGTTCTCGAGTTATAATCGATTTTATTTTTAACATATTTTTGTTCTCATAAAAGTCGTTCATTCACATTTTTCGAGATATCTCGCAAACTACACAAGATATGATAAAATTGCATAAGACCTTTTTTATGAAAAATTGAATTCTCTACAAAAAAGGTCCTATGTAATTTTGCTCTATCTCTCATAATTTTCGAGATATAATAAATTTTGTGAACAATTTCAATGAAATGTACTTTTTCATCGACTTATCTCCTTTTACCGCTTAACAATAGAATTAATTCTGTTCTTGTTGAGTAGAGGTTTCAAACTTTTGAATCCAATAAAAATATCTAATTGCAACAATGCAAACATTACATCAAATTTTCGTTTCCCTTTAGGTCACTGGTCAAGCAGGTTCTTGAAAGAATACTGAAGTTCAGTGAGCCCTTGGCCATCTCTCACGTTTGATGTTAGACGTCATGACAAAGAAGAAACCAGAATTTTTTATGTGCTCTCTACAAGCAAGCCAAGAGGTGCTGGCTAATTCATGATCGGGGAGACCAGTTAACTTGGACTCAGGACATCAAGGTAGGAGCAGTTGCTCTGGTGGCACGAGACGTGATCCCGTAATTTCTCATCCTGGAGGACTGTACGAGGACCCCACCCATCTCGAGTAGATAGTACCTAGGACTAGTAGGATAGGAAGGTAGGAAGCAAGAGCAAAAGAGAGACAGAGACAAGGATTGCTCTAGGTAGGATGGACCAATTAGAATAGCGTGTCGCTCGGTGGCACAGTAGCTATGGAACTAATCAAGTCAAGTCACGCAGTGTTTCGGCCGTTAAGGCGCCTGCCCGAAATTCTGAAATGAGCTCCACTCCAGCGTTCGCAGCATTGAGCCAATTAGGATAGTCTTTTTTGCGTTTTTCTCAATCCTTATTTCACTTTTTCTCAAGAAACCCACTGTGAAGAGGGACCACGACGAACGAAAGAACCTTTGGGCTTATCTTTCCTCTTTTTTCTGCCATACATAGATCGCAGACTGAATTACGTAGATTTCCATCGACCTCACGTAATTGCCCTGCCCAAGCTGAAGAAAATAAGGATCTGGCGTATATATAGAGAGAGACGATGTTGTGGAACACCAAGATTTGGTTATAGATAGAGTATTTCTTTCTGCTCAGCCTCCACTAGGACGTCTCAATGTAATCCTAATTGGATCATTCCTATCAATCATGCCCACAGATGTTGATGAAAAATCCAACTGAATGAAGGGAAAATAGAAAATAAATCCATTCAGATTTTATATGGACCAAGTAAAGCCAAGACAGATGTATCTTTGAAGTGAAATCAATCTCTGTAACATCTAGAAAGACATCAGGGCCTTTGATCACATAAAGAGAGTTCAAAAGTCAGCGTCACCTGGCCGACCGTCACTAGGATAGCAAGTTGTCGTGTTCCTTTGAAAGCTGCACCGAGCACAGCTATAGAGAGACGTTGGAGATGATAAGGTAACATGATCTGTCGGCTCTTTGTGCTTTCAAATGTTCGCTTTCGCTGGTTACTGTTAAATGTGAAACGTGAGAGAACTCTATTGTGCAGAAGAGATATGCTCTATGCACCAATGTAACTAGTTTCGATAGCTGGCCAGAGCAAATGATAGTACAGGATGATGAGAAGCCGAAGGATCTGTCGACACAACAGTTCGGTTTGTCAGTTTACAGACTTGATTCAGCAGAGTGGAACAAGTCACACAGCCGAATACACTGATTGGTATATCATCTGTGCTGGTACAAGCTTGTTGATACAAGAGGATATGCGTTGCTTTGCTTGCTGTCTCACCATTCAGAACGTGAACAGCTATGGTGGTCTTGGCTCTTTCCGGCACGATGCAACTGTAGTTTCCGGCATGCCTTGGCGTTGCTCGTTCTACCGTTAGGGTGCTGACAATCAGTGGCAACTCCTTGTCGCCCACTATTTCGGTCGTTCTATTCTCACTGGAATCAATACGATTGTTGATTAAAGATAGAGTTGATGGTCAATAGTACAAATGTAAATTTACTACGAGCTATATGTGTGTGCGAAGTAGGTGAGCTTCGAATAAAGAAATTCTTTTCTCTCAATAGGATAGGGTTGCTCATGTTCAATGGCTGTTACACAGGAATTCTTTGGACGATTGTAAGGAACTTTGTGGTAAGGAAAGGTTCAAAGTGGTCGAGCATAGCCACTAAACTCTCAAACGCACTGACCTAACATTCGATGTGAGAGTCTCGTCTCCTCTTGTCCACAGCAAAGACTCGTTCAGTCTCTCAAGTACGTCTCTGCCCTCGCATCTCAGCCGCAGGGCACTTCCAGCTTTGAGGTGTCTCTCGCCAGATATCACTCGTCCAGAATCGTCTGTTATATTCAAGATCGGAGCTGAAATCAAATGAAATGCCTCTTTGAGTCAGTTTATCTAAATTTAGATGAAGCTCAAAGTTTTATAAAAAGCTCTGCTCAGCTGGGGGGATCATTTAAAACCAATTGGAGTGAGAAATTGAGAATGTTGATTCTCTTATTCAGAAGCTTCAGAGACTTTCCTCTAGTCTAAGCTTGACGTTGCAACTTTTGCTGAATATTAACTAGCATGGTTATACATAGTCCCAGTTTACTCGTGTCGAATGCCTGAATTGGGTAAATTTTTCTCTTGGGGGTATCGCGATTCAGCGAGCGTGGTAGGGATGATTCTTCTCATCGGAAAACCGCCATTAGGATTCAGCTCAACTTCTCCAGTGCCTGCAATTCTCCAGGCGACCGCTATGCAAATTTCATGGTACCTCACTTCCTATCCCTTCTCGCTCTTTCGCTCTCAGCATTCGTGCATCGCTTTCTTCCATTTCCTCGACTTCGCTTACAGGCCAGAGAGACAATGTCACAGTGTCTGAACGATCCGACGGCTGTTTTTACTTTACCCAAGACCATTTCGCGTGTGTCATGAAGAGGAAAAAAAAGAACCAGCTAGAAACATTTCTTATCCTTTCTTTCTCATTTATTTTTTCGTTGTCGTTGCTTCCATACTCGCTGTATCCTCTTTTTTCTAAATGCCTGCTGCTCCTTTGCTCTTTTCCTTGCTATATGTGTTTTTTGCTTCACTGGTCGTCTCTCAATTTCCTGAATTATGAAGAATTCCTTTCTCATATCTCTCTGCACAACCTTTGGGATTTATATTCTCTCTTGAATTCCCTTTCTTTCTCGGCAATAAATTATTATCTGAGAGAATAGTTTGATGGAGTTTGGATCAATGTTTGTGTGCACAATGCTTTAGATTCCCTGGATTTCGGTCAAGAGCAGCGAGTTCTCACGCTTCCAGCGTTGTCCTCGTTTCCTGTATCGAAAGCCACGGAGATGAATGGCCCCGAGTGGACCAGTCTTGTCGATCTGTCATAGCTTGTAATTGCCAACGCATATTCGATGCATCAAACCAGCTCGGGCAATCGATCAAGAACTTTCCCCGCGTTCTAATCAATGAGAACGCCACACACATACGCATATACCAAGGCATCAAGTGTTTCAACGTTTGAAACTCTAAAAAAAATAGCCCGATCACTCTCTTTCAAGAGTTATCAGTTAAAATGAATTTTTTCATCTGCGAATATTAATTGGCTCTTCGATTACAAGTCGAGGATATTGAATGAATTTTTTTTTTGTTGCCTCTTTCAGATAGGAAATGCTGGAAAAATTCATGATTTAATCATGATCCATCAAGTCTAGAGTCCAGGCAGTTAGTAATCAATCAAGTGGATGTTGGGTAAATACCATTTCTGAAGTAAATAAAGAAAATTAATTCAATTATTCAGAGTTGAAGTGTCTGAAGTTGTAATAAAAAACTCTAGAGAAGTTGTTTAATCTTCCAGTTATATAGAACAAAGTTTGTTATTCTCGCAGTTCTTTATCTATGATGTTGAGCGAGGAGATGAAGAAGACCCTCGCGGTCATGTACTCAAAGCAGTTGTCTGGTGCAATACGAATTGCTTGAAAAAGTCTTGGGCGTCAATCCATTGGAACAAAAGTTTCCTTCTTTTCAAGGACTCTCTTAGGTGCTTTCCTCCAGACCTCTTGCCTTCGTTTCTCTCCTTTTGTATATATGTTCTCAACGCTGTGCTCCAAGTCCCAGTTGTGCGTTCAAACTTCATTTTCCCAAGTTTTTTATTCCAAGACACGGTCCACCTCGTGGCACTGCAGATAATAATGTTCTTTGATCAGCGGCTGTATTTCCCGGAGGCTCAACCTCTCACTCGTTCCTATTCTCTCTTCTTTCTTTATTCCTACTCACCAGATTCGTCCACTGATTTTCCTCGCTGAATTTCCCGGAGGCACTCACTCTCAGCTGCAGACTTTGGTGATCTTCTTTCCTAGTTGAAATGCCTCCGTACTTTCAATCTCATCTTCTTCCTCTCTTTTTACCTCTCACTTCCATCGAAACTCTGATGCTACTGCGGCTGCTCGAGTCTCAGTATGCATAGAATGGAGCAGGCAGAGAGAAAGATGGATAGGATGAGGGGAAGAGAATGAGTGAGAGATCAGAGATCAAGCTTAGGTTAATATTATCTGGACATTGGGGTAGACAGAAGTGACTGGCCCTCGTCAAACGTATCCTGGTGCGCTTGTGACTAATTAATTTACTTAGTAAACGTCACTCCAACTCGAAGACACTTCTGACTCTCGAGTGGAAGAGAGTGAAGAGAAGGACGTAACTGAAGTCGAGTTCTCGAGCTTTTAGCGCTGCTCTCAGGCATCAACTGCTCTCTCTCTCTCTCTTCCCTTGATCCCTTTTCCAACTGTATTTATTTTGGACTTCTAATAAAGCGTCCTTCCTCACGGATCAACAGCTTCCCCAAGTGGTCCTCTAGATAAACAAAACGTGTGTGTAGATACTTGAATTTAATTTCTTTGTTTTTTCATTTTTATTGGTCGAGAGTTGGGCAAAAGTTTGGAGCATTCGAGGATAGTAAATCTGAGGGATTAAATCCCGTGAGAATTTCATTAATTGTCGAGGTGAAAGCAGAGAGCGCGAAAGAGAGAGAGAGCTCGAGTGAGAGACGTGAAACGAGATCGGATTTTAAAAGTCCTGATTTAATTGACATTCTTACCAAGACTTCTTCAACTGGTTCATGGCGAGTTTCTGATCGTTTCCAGCGATGACGAGCTGTCGATAACACATGGCCAGTGCTTTTTTAAATTGATTCTCAATTAAATAAAAAAAATTTGGATATCTCATTGGATATCAATTTATTTTTAAGTGTTTCCCCAATTTCTAGAGATAACAATCGAGAAGGGATAGACAGGAGACTATACCCTCGTCGCCATCCTCAATATATATAAATCGAAAGTTCGTCCACGTTCAGATATATATATAATCGATCGTCCAATGTACATCGTACATATCCTTAAACCATATTCCTCCAATAACGAACTCTCTACGCTGTGGAGTACCATTATCAGGTTCTCCTCGATATGTTCAATAGAGAGTCTTCTCTCTCTGCTCCTCAATGCTTGCACTGGTAAATTCTCTCGTATCTTCCACGATGCACGAGGCAGCATCGACCTTTGTTCATTTTCCTCTGCCTCTTCCTATCAAGCTTCGAACACTCGCCCAGGATCACGTTCGTAGGCAGTTAGGTATACATTGACTTCAGCATAATTCGGTACACAATGAGACGAAACTCCCAACGAATCTGTAGATATGCTATGTAGCTCAACTATCCTTTAGGTTTCAGTGTTCACACGTTGGTTCCTTTAACGAAAATAGTGCAGACGAAAACTGTACCACAATGACTTGGTTTTTCCTTTGCCTTTCCCATTCCTTTAGTTCGTCCTCTCGCTGATAGTCTTTGTTCTCGTGAAAGCTGCCCTGATCCCATGGATCGGATTGCCAAACGTGGAGCCACCGTGTGGCTGAGGATGCTGAGCTTCCGGTGCAACTGAATTGGCAAGCTGAGGTCATTGCGAACGAACGTGAGAAGCAATACTCACTGGTATTATATATATATTTTTTCAGCCTTTCACTTGGTCAGTTTTCTTCACTCTGATCAATTGTGGTTGAGTAGAAGCGACCTCTGCCGAGTTCTTTTTCTCCAATCTCCAGGAAACTTGATTATTTCTGGATGAGATTTTCCTTGGTGGACCCCCTACTGTGGCTGATCGATCGACGCCAATTTAAGCGCTCTACGACAGAGACACTTACCCACCTAATTCAGTTTATCAAGTACCCTGCTCGCCACTCAACCGCCAAAAGTGTCTCCAACTTTGTCCTGTGCCAATAATTCCATCTGAAATGAGCTTTTATGAGATTCTAGACCAATTGTCTCCTAATGGATTTCGTGGACGTCCAAATAATTACATATAGAATGAACTGTACTCTGAAAGGAAAAATGTATTGAATAACATTTTCCTTACTACAAAACATAGAGAATTGTCCATAAAAAAATTTTTTAATTGAAGTAAATATTAGCTCATCAAATAAAATTTTTGTCATGAAACATTTTTATCAGATTTAAAAGTTAAAGCTTGATTATGGAAATTTATATTTTTCCCGATATCTCCACAACTTAACGAGATACGACAAAATTACATAAGACATTTTTCATAGGAAATTGAATTCTCTATAAAATTGTTTATATACCATTTTCCCATATCTCATATGGTTCTCGAGATATCATAAATTTTGTGAAACATTCCAATAAAAATAATTAGCCAGTGTTCGTGTGTTCAAATCCTGCCCTTTTAATAATATCTAATGCCTGCATCGTCTAGGATTTTCTGTAGTTTCCCTCAGGTCTCAGCGCTTAGGCAACGCAATAGAAACTTCGTCGGTTGGGGCCGCAATAAGTGGGCAGACTGGATCCCAGGTTATAAACTCTGAGACCGATCCTGTAATAATGAAACGTACTGCAAATAGGGGCTTGAATTAATGAAAAAAGAAGAAAGAAGAACAACAAATAAATATAAATAATTGAACTACTTCTATATAATACTTAGTCTCAGTATATAAATCGTTTCAATACCTGTAATGAATACATTGTATCTCTTGACAAGTGAGTGCATTGGATCGATCTCGACTTGACACTTGTAGAGTCCGCTGTCACGTAGTGTCGCGTATACGATCTGTAATCTCCAATTGTCCGGGTATCTGAAGCCAAAGGAGAACAAGACTGTAATATATCCGATGCATGGAAGCCTCTCTCACGGCCTGTCTCAATGCCTGAAGACTCTAAAGCTTGACATTATAGGGTTTATCCTGTTGGAACACGGATGGAATACTCTGATACCATAATCCAAACTGTGTTCCAATCCTCCTTATTCCCCCAATATCGTATTTGTTGAGATCTTCGACATGACTCAAGCTTATAATAATTCCAAGGTATTTTAATCAGGCAGCAGTACTTTGTAATAATCTTTTCAATATTAGTGGGAGAAAGCTTACTGAAATTTCAAACTGATTCGCTCATCTGCACTGTATTGAACGTTCCCCACTGTCAGAAGGCGGATAGAATCTTTGTCGTGCTGCAACCAGGTCACCTGGAACAGAGAAGAACTAGGTATAAAAGGGAGTTTGTCAGAAAAGAGGAGGTGAAGGCGACTTTTCTCTTGAGTTAAATTTGTTCCTTTAGCGATTGGCCATTCTCTCGATTGGAAAAATAAAAATAAAACTGGTGAATACCATGGGAAAATACAGGCATAACACACGAGACAGTGTGAAAATCGCATCGCTTGCAATTCGCTCGCTCGTTCGTCGAGCAATATTTATGGGACTCGTGTACGCGCCAATAAAAGCAAACGAGGTAAAAATCCCTCTTTCTCTCTTTTCTCGTCGACTACCCATATTCACACACGAGACCATCCCCCAGTGTATAGATGCATGCATGAGGATTGAGGGTATATACGCTTCTGAGAGCAAGAGCGAGAGAGAGGCCTCGTAAACTCCCACACGATGCTGGATTTATAGAGATGAGGAATCATGGAATCCTCATGGCGAAACGAATATTAAGGATGTATGAGTGCGTTGGCTCGGCAATGCTGCACCCTCTCTGTCTGTCTTTTAATGCTGGATTGCAACCAGCAGAGAGAGAGAGAGAGAGAGGTAGTTAAAAATGGCTTTGCCATAGCAGTAAATCGAGAATGAAAAGCCAGTCAGTTGTTGATGAATTTTCAATTTATTGATCAAAACGTTCTAGTCTATTGCTACTGCTGCTGCTACTGTTGTGCTGCATTTTTCTGGTATTATTTATGTTGACTTTGAAGGATTTCAAAAATTGCAATACGTTGACATAAATGTTTCTCTGGCACGACGTTAATGGGCTGGCGAAAAAGCCCAGGGAATTTGCCGAGGGGCCATTTATCCAAGTAGCTGCAGGGAGCCACTCACGTTCTCATGCAAATTTTCTTGAAGATGGAGAATAGAGGGTTGGTATAGTATAGTAGCTCTATAAGTCTAGGCTTTTGAGAGTGTGAGGAGACATCGATATATACACGAGCTCGGGACTCCCCCCCTAGAAATACTTGTTTTCATTCCCCAGTTTCTCGGCTCTCACATCTTTCTTCTATCAGTTTCGCATTCCGTATTCCAGCGAATACGAATCTCGCGGGAATTTAGAGCGTCTGCTACCTGCATCCCCCTGTCTGTCGATCGAGACGTGGAATTATGTGACCCGATGAACACATCGTCCCAACACACTCTGACAATCATCCAATAGTTTTTCTCGCGAACATTTTCATCAATAATTGAAAATTCATATAGTTTTATGGAACAAAACTGACTGACTAAATTTAAACAGGCTGACTAAATGAAGCTTTATATGAACAGGCAAAAAATGTATAGAACAAGAGTTGTCCAATATTTCAGAGGCTTACACATATTTACGTCTACCATCAGCTCAGAAAGCTCTTCAGCAAAAGAGCAGGATCCACTCTCTCTCCCTCTCTGTGGCAAATCCGTAAAGAACATAAACGTCAGGCCGAAAGGCAAAAAGGAAAAAGCTGGAAGGTAAAGTGCACGAGCTGATATACCTTCTTATCACCGAGAAGTCCAATTCTACAGTCGAGCATCACAGTGCTGCCAATCCTCTCAGTGATATTTCGTCTGTCCAGCTCGTCCAGAAAGTACGGTCCAAACTTGCCAAAGGAGCTGGGCACACTGGGCAACTTGAATCCAGCCAAGAAGTTACGTTTGGTAGTTGTAATTATTGGAGGACTGGTTTGCTCCATGTCATCGTCCTCCTCCTCCTCCATTGCTGTATTCAATGACGGCTTGATCTCATAGAAGACTTTGTTCGCCATACCATCAACTAGATTGATCGATGGCTTCGAGTGATCTTTCTTTAGATATGGCTGCTTGTCATCGCCTTCGAGAGATTTTTCTTTGGTAGACAGCCTCGTTCCCAATGCTCTTGGAGAGGAAACGATCAGCGGTGACTCAAGCGCCTCCTCAGTAGACTCGTTCGTGTCCATAGAAGCCTCTGAAGAGTTTCGAGTGGAGGACTCTGACGTGTTGGACAAGGATATCAGCCTGGCGCTTCTCGCTCGTTGTGTTATTGGTCTTGACGTGGATGTAGGTCTTCTTTGCCTCGTTTTTTCTCGATCAAGTAATTGGTTTTGGAGTCTCAACATTGACGAGCTCTTCCTCTTGCCGTGAAGCACATCAACGTCACTTGTCTCCACGGACTCTATTGTTGCCTCCAGGTCTAGACTGTCCGGTGTAATAATTTTCGTTGTTTCAGCAACATCCAAAGGTTTATGAGTGTCTGATCTAGTCAGCGATGTCACGAAGCTTTCAACCACTCCCATCAGTCCTGCCTTGGATCCCTGGTCGTCATCTTCCATCAACTTCTCTCCAGGTAGTAAATCGATTGAAGTCCCAGCAGACTTTGGTTGCACTGCAAATTGTTTGCTGCTTTCCTCAAACTTTTCAGACGACTCTTCCGTGGTGTTCTTCCATTTGCAAATGGAATAGGTCGCTGCGGCATCCATTCCGGCCACGTTTCTCGACTGAGCTTCGTGTGCCACGACCTCGATTCCAACTTTTCCAACGCATCGTTCGCCGGTGGATCTCGAGGAGCTCTTGACGCTGTCCTCATTCCGATGACCAACGTCCCCAGCAGCAGTAGAATAACTCCTGTCCTCCGTCTCTGTAACAGCAATTGGAAAAACGCTCAATATCTCTACTCTCTCACTGCTATTGATCTCACGGTTTTTCTCCATCGTCATGGAGAAAGGAGAACCCATCGTGTGGTACACTCGAATTCAGTCCGGGCAATAATACACTATGAGATTGGATCGTTCGGTAGAAAAATCATAAGATGGACAAGGCAAGATATATATCCAATGATAGATTTATATATCAGAATGTTTTTCGAATTATTTTTTCTTCTCTGAAAAATAAAGCCCATGCAGACAGATATGTATGTATATCAATTGAACTATGTGAAACATGAATCCCTATATGAATCCTGCTGTTGACAGTTCAATCAAAAAGTCCCTTGCTCACCTCTTATTTCAATCTTCCTCGACCCAATCGTCTCTCTACGATGCAATCGTCAGTTGTCGACAGCAAATCCAATTGCCAGTCACATTGTAAATCGTATACAAGACTATCTCAACGACGCCAATTTCCCTCGCCCGTCAATCTCGTGAATATATTTTCCTACATGCTATCTTGCCCAAACCCTCGAGTCAAATATATTTTCGGTTGATATCAATAGAGTGGACCGATTGACCCAGATTCACACCACAACCACCACACCACCTGGTCAGCCAATATATTTTCCAAGTGAACTCCCATGGGACATGAAGTCTCTATCCACAAATCCATATACACATATACCTCAACTATTCATCTTCAATCCCTTCAAGAAATCCACGAAGACATATACAGAGAGTCTTGGTGGTTTATGATTCTCCTACCCTTGGATTTGATGACGAACTTCATTTCGAGTGAAGCTGAGGAAACGTTCACTCTCATCGCTCCAGTCATTTCACAGTTGACTCATTCACGCTCTCGATGTCAATGCATCGTTATTATAGAAGTGAGATAGAGAGGCTTATTGACAATAGTGTGGAGATGCAAACGAGCAGAGAGAGCGAGCGAGAAAGGAGTAGTCCCAGACTGAATTCGTTTGCCCTGGAGTCCTGATATTGCTCGTTGTCCTCTCGCTATCGTGACAATGCTTGGCTGGGGGGATTCTCGAAAGCAATTTCACGAGAGTGTGTTTGCGCTCTGTGTGCATGTCGAGTGATCGGTTGTGCATGTCTGATGCTCACTGATCTGGATCCAATCACAATGACGTGTATCTGTGCATATTTGACCTTGTTCTGTGCCCTGATGAAGCTAGGAAGGAGTCAATGATGGACTGTGAGATTGTGGATAGATGTTTAGATGATATAAAACGTCCAAATGAGAAAACGTTTGCATACCTGATGATGCCATCACCAAGATAGCGCCGAGAACGGCGATCGAGGCAACAACTGATCTCTTCAGCAGACGCATCTCCGTTCAATGTCGTCGATTCAGCCCTCTGCCATGTTCTTCATTGGTTCCTGAACAGAAATAATTGAAACAATCCATTAGTTAAATTGTTTTGCTGATTGGACTACACTTGATGCATCCAGGATTTGCAACCATGTTCTAGGGCATCTTGTGGTGGGATATTAATTAACAGACGTCTGTAGCTTGCAACCGAGAGCGTTACGTTGTGCATACAAAATCAGAGTGAGAGGGATAAAGGTAAAGTTTTGCTGCGAGAGAGCTTAGTCTATACGGTTTCACTATCACATTTATGTATAACTGTCTCTGTTTCTCTGTTTCAGAATAGCTTTTGCACATATAACATATCTCTCTGTATCAGGGAAATTGAACCACTTTTCGAATAATGGCGAGAGACCTTCAGTGCAAATATTAGACAATACTTCGTCACAGGACTGCTGGTGGTTTTGCTAGAGTCAATATCCCATTGTTAGCTAATTTGCTGGATGTTTAATTAGTCTAATTGTTAACTCACTGGACGAACAGGTACATTGATAAATCACTTCAATGCATGGAGAAGATTTTGAATTAATGAAGAAAAAAAAAAGGTAAATAAATATAGAAACGATTGATTGAACTTGATTCTAAGTTTGAAATTGCAGATTGTTGAATAGTGGAAAGAACGACGAAGAATTACACTGGTTACGTTGTTCGAGAGGGCTTCTTATTGGGATTATCGAGGGAAAAGTAAAAACTGCAAAGTTCATCGAGGAGAACGTCGATAGTTCTTCTCTCAACGGGTTCTCCTGCGAACGTTTCGCGAATTCCCGTAGGGGAATTTCGTCGTCAACGATTTCCCAATGGTGTGTAACTTCAGGGATCAACGTTATGAAGGAGGAAGCAGGGCCAGAGGGTAAGAGCATTGGAATTTCTGCATATCTTTCATAGTTTTGTCGCTGCTGCTGCTGCTAATCTTTGTCTTCTACTCTCGTCCTCTTTCGTTCCATATAGTTTAAAGTGGCTTGGTTATTGGAAACGTCGTCGTGCTCGTCGATCATTTCATTAAAGGGGTTTCGAGCCAGGAGACGGAACAGCTCACTCCCTCGAGTCATATCGCAAGTAATCGGTTCATTACGTGTCTCCAAATTCTACTGAATAACTTCGAGTGAATTGTTATATGTTTATTAGTTGGATTTCGATTATTGTTAATTAATTAATAATGTGAATTCAGTATAGTGAAGCAGTAAAAGGAGATAAGTCGAGAAAACTTTTTCATTGAAATCATTGACAAAATTGATTATATTTCGAAAACTATGTGAGATACGAAAAAAATGCAAATAACCTTTCTTGTAGGGAATTTAATTCCTTACAAAAAAGATTCAGTAAGATTTTTTCGTATCTCTCAAAGTTTTCGAGATATTTGTAAAAATAAAAGTGTCGAAAATTTTTCATAAT
>JABSMT010025039.1:0-16333 GCA_018902335.1 Eumacrocentrus americanus | reverse complement strand
AGTCAAAAATAAAGAATATTAATATTTAATTATTAACAAGAAACAAAAAGATGTGAATTAATTGATTGACTTACGAGTGAAATTGTAGTGAGAATTTTCTTTGTAGACGAAAATAACTGGTATGCTCTTTACTGGAGCATGCTTATCCACAACTGTTGGATGAGATTGATAGAAAAATGCATGTGGTTGGAATGCATCAGCTGTTCTGTGATATAAGTTCCACAATGGTCCAGATCTCTCTCCAACGTACAAAAAATATAAATCACGATCGTACTTAATTATATCAAAGCTTTGGGTCTTTGTTATCTCTTGCACTGGTGGGCCAGTCAATCTCAGAGCAAATTTCACGATTTCTTCCTTTGTTCGGTCACCATTATACGTGAACTGTTGCTCTCCTTTCAAACTATTAACAAACAAAAAAAAGATTACATTACCATTTAATAAATCAGAGAACAGAAATGACTAATGTCGAGAAACATTGACTCACAATAAAATAGTAGGATAACCTTTGACGTTAAAGTTCGGAGCTACAGTTGTAAAGCTTGTACAGTCAACTCTGCCGACTTTTATGGAAGTTGCATAAAGTTGTTGGGCCACATGAGCCCAAACTGGATCCAGTCTTTTGCAGTGAGCACACCATGGAGCATACATCTAGTTCAGACAAAGAAAAATGCTTTCATTAAATCATCTTGCTTCTTTTTTATTTACATTCCAATAAATATCTTGGAGCTTACCATGACTAGCCATTGTCCCTCTTTGTAAATATCGAGGAATCGATCGCTCAGTTCAATGACACGAGACGCTGCAGTGTTTGCAATAAATGCTGCAACAAAATTAATAAGGTTTCCTCATGAAAATTAATTTAATTCATGCTTATACATGGAGCAAGTCTACTATGTATCGATCGGTGGAATATTTGAGGTTAGGGTGCTTACAAGTTCAAATAAATGCAATACTAAGGCTTTCCATAGATGAATAACAATTATTCTTGGAAAATTGTAGTAAGAAATATTCTTAAGTACTTGATCTTACCGCAGAAAAATGAAAAGAAGACGAGTTTGATGAGAGAGACCATTGTGAAGACAGTAAGTAAAATTAATCTATTATCTTGTGATTTAAGTATAAAACGCCCGACCGTATGTCTCTCACATATACACAATTAATGGCATCACTCGAGGGCATACGTGGCATCGAATTGTCGAAAGTAAATGGAAATATTATGCCTTGCTATTAGATACATTTTCATGCAGTAAACGCCATTATTTTTTTCTCTGGTTTCGCATCTTTTTTTCGATTGCACGTTCGTAGCCAATCAAAACACGCGATCTCATTTTGAATGTCCCGCGCAGACGCGGCAAATTTGAATCCCGCGCATTCGCGCGCTTTTTCTTACACAGGCACAACATAACCTCAATTTCGAATATTCCTCGCAATATATGTATAATAAACATGATAATTCATATTTCAACACTTAAATTATAACCTTTATTCCTTAAATAAAATGTAACAAAATTATTCAATACCTAACCTCTATTCTATTTGTACAATTTCCTCGTGTCTCTCTGCTCGTTTTCTACGCGGCTTCGGTACCGGTTTCTCGCTTTCAATAACAAACGTGACGTCACTCCTCGCTGAACTCTCACTTTCAAATCGCCCGCCATCGCTTTTCACGACGTAAGTCCCTCCGCTATCAGCACTGCTTTCATCTCGTTTTTCTCTGTAAAAACATCGAATATCTGATGATTCAAAGTCTCCTACAGGAACAGTTGTCCACGCAGAAGCTTCAAAGGCCTCGCGGACATCTTGGAGATCCCTGCGTGACGCCACGGCTCCATCAGAGACCGTCTTCTTCTCATCCTCACGATTACGTTCCCGAGAAGGCCTTCTTCGATGCTGAGCACTCTTGGACTTTCCCCGTTTCCTTGCCACACTGATGTCTCCACGCAGGTTTGTCATCTCGAACATTTCTGACTTGGATCCTGAAGTAGAATTGTCTTCGAACGTTGAAAATAATGGGGGAACATAAGGCATTATTAAATTATTCTCTTGTCTAGGTGAAAACATCGGTGTCTGATGTTGATGTGACTCTTCAATCCTGTTTGCCTCGATGTCGTACGAAGATCTTTGAGCAGAGCCACTATTTGAAAGAATCCTGTCGATCTTGGCGATGATACTGGTCAATCGGTTAGCACTGCGTGTCTTTAGTAGACCTTCAGAGCTGTTAAACATCTTCAACCTTGAACGTAGGTCCTCACGACTTTCATTAACTGCTGAGAGATGATTTCCCAATGTGTCTTCAGTGTCATTGAACGTTTTTCGTGGAAATCGTTGCTTTGATCTCATGCTTGATTCCAGAGACTGAATTTCTTGGATCCCTCGATCATTATTGGACTCTTCAAGCAATTTAAGTCCAACTGATTGCCCAGTAGACTGTTTGTCGAATCGTAGGACGATTGTCTCTGAGGGAACACCAAAAATCGAGTAAACTAGGACGTGATCGTAGGGATGGTAGTCAACACAGGCAACAGCGGCATTTGATGGACCAGTCTGGTACTTGGCTATGTGTTTACCAGACTCTAGACTCCAAATATTCAATGTTGCGTCTTCGCCACCACAGAGAAGCAGTCCTCCACATGGAGAAATCCTTGCAGCTGTTTGAATCCTGCAAAAATGGGTCAAGTAAGTCTTTATGAGCTTTCTAGATTTTTATTTTTAATTTTATACCTTAAATTCTTTAGTCCTAGGTATCTCTGCAAGACAACGCCGGTCGTTAGGTCCAACATTCGTAGTCCACTGTCACGAGAATGGACTAGCAGCCTTGAGCCCAAAGGATGCAGTACAATTGTGTTTATTGTTATGTTTACAATTTCACGTATTTTTATTTTTCTCAATATCTGCCAGTCTTGTGATGATCTTCCTCGTCTTTTCTTGATTGTCCACTGGATAATAACACCAACGCTGTCAGCAGTAAGCAAATCTCCATCCTTCAGGAAGCAAATTGAATTCACAAAGCCTTCGTGTCCCTCAAGCTCCTGGACGAGTTCGAAGTCACGAGAATTTTTCCCTCGTGACCATAGCCTCGTCGTATGATCATAGCAGCCTGTAACTACAATCTGAGAGCTTGTGGGCTCAAATTTGCCACAATAGACGTACGAAGGGTGTGGTAACATGTGTATCTCCTGAATGATTTTATTCTTCACGTCCCAGACACGTGCAGTCTGGTCTGAAGAGACCGACAGCAACATTTCGTCACTATTGGACCAATCTAGAGCATAAATAAAACTCTTGTGTCCTGAAAACCTGACGAATATCTTTCCTTCATCGATTTTGTAGACTGTAATTGGATATTCGTATTCTTCGCAGTTTGCACAGGCTAGATACTGCCCATTGTTGCTGAAGACTGTGTAGAATGATCCATTTTCGCTTATTTCTGTCTTAAAAAGAACTTCGTTTGGTATTTTGCAGGATTGTGCAGCTAAACGACTCCATCTTGAGAGATTTGCTGGATCTGTGCTGGTGCTCATTGACTTTGGCGCTTCTGTCTGCTCATCTGATTCGTTCAGAGTCAATTGACCGTAGAAAACAGGCTCCAGCTTTGGTGGATCGACAGATGTCACAGTTACGAATAGAGTACTTTGATATTTATCTCTGGATCCGGATTTCCACCAGCTGAATGCCTCACAGCGTGGTCTCATTGATTTTCTTAAGCTTCTTTTAGGCTTGTATAACTGTAATCGAACGACTTTGTCGACGTGCGACGTTCCACTGCTGCTCAAAGGCTTCAGGAAAGCCCAGGCAATCTTGTACCAGCAGTTACCACCACCTAAAAGTGTCCAAAACGATCTAGAGATTGATTTAACATACTTGATTGAGAGTTAGTTTTATAAATTATTCATCTTACCAAACTGATCATAAGTAGAACTGGCTTCTGCAAAGCTTGGAAGCTCCACAATCTCGAATAGAATCAAGACTTGATTGCTTCCAGAACTTAAAATGGCATTAAAGTCATGCTCGAAAATCAATTCTTCGTCCCAAACAGGCACCATCGATTTGTGCTCTCTAAAATCAAACGTTCCAGTTATCAGAGGCTGCAGATAGCTAGCTTTTGACTTTGATCGCTCTGGATCTTTCAAATAATTGCCTGTGGACTCCTCGACAATGTGAACTATCACCATGGGATGCCTCGTTATGTAATCAGGCACTAACATGTCTGCTCTGTGTATTTTTATTGATATAAATTTCTTTTCACACGTTTTCTCCTTTTTTGCTTTAGATTTCTTGGTTTTAGTCTTCTTTACTGGCTTTTGGGTTGATCGTGAGCCTCCAGAGGTTCCAGAATCTCGACTCGATGATGTTGGTCTTCTTTTTCTTTCGGTTCTGCTCTTTTTTGTATTATCTTCGTCCTTTGGAAGTCTATTTATCACCTGGACGACTTTCTGAACGTCCGATGTGGAACCTGTGGAGTCCCCAGTTGCTGAGAGATGTCTCAAAGGTCTTCTTGATGATTTTTTCCGTTTCCCAGACGACACACTGCTTGATTCATGCTTCCTTAAGGCCTCCGAGTCATGGTCCAAGCTGTTATCTGAAGTAATCTTCTTTCTTTCTTGTGAGTATCTTCTAACTTGATTGATTTCTTCAATATCTGATATATCTGAGTGCTCTGATAGTCTTTCAATAGTTCCAGGAACCTTCTGCAAGTCCGGAGACTCTTCAGATCCACTCTCAATGGACTTCATTTCAATCCTCATCCCTTTTCCGAAGCCATAGTCAGTCTCAATCCTCAAAACTTGCTCTTCATCGTCATGTTCAGACTCGAAAGCTTCATTATCCAGTCCTAAACTAGTTTCTTTTTCAATATTAATAATTCTATTGAGTCTTGGAGCAGGCACAGGCTTGCTTCCAGCTTCGACATCAGTCCAACGACTGCTTTTATCAGATATACTGGAAGAGGACAGCGAATTCCTCTTCGGTGGAAGAATCACATGGGTTTCCTTCGACCAACGCTTGCGTTGTTTCTTCATCGAGTCCACAGAGTTCTCCAAAGATGTGTCTAACGACTTTTGATGAACATTCGACACCAATATCTCCTGCTCAATGTCTAAGTCCTCTGAAGAAACATCTATAACGGTTTCTTGAACATTTTTCGGAGTTCTAGCACTAGAATTCTCTCGATGAATGTCCACAACCACATCCATGGAGGTTGACTCCAAATCCTTTGACTCTACGTGTTCACATCTCTTTAGTCGTCTAACCTTCCTTGTGCTCAATATCCGAGGCTCTTTGTGCTCCTTCGTATCGTCGGGAGCTTGAATATCTTCTCTGCTGGTTGACTTTTCCTTTACTAAGCTCGTACGAGATCCTTTCGAGGTCCATTCAGCGTTATCAAGAGCTTGTGCTCTTTGAATTATCCTTTTCCCTCGAGTATTGACCTTCTTTTCCTCCAATTCTTCGTCATCCACGTGTGAATCCTCGATGTTGGGATGTAGCTGCTGCTTGGATTGACTCAGATTGTCTTTACGAAAGGCTGCACGAAAGATTCTCTCCATTTTCGTGCCCAATTCACTGAGTTTACCACCACGACGTCTCTCAGGCCCCTCTGCCTCTTCTTCACTGACCATTTCCGGGCTTTTTAACATTGTGAATCTGTTTAGAGACCATGTGGGCCTGTGTGAACGTTGTCAACAACACTGCCAGGTGCTTCGTCAGCTGCACGAGCATACAAGCTTGGTATCCACGCGACGTCAATCGATAGTTTTCTACAACACAAATCATTACGTGTGCAACATATTCCCAATGAAATATATGTTTTTTATTTATTGTTTCTCTAAAGACACAAGGGAGGCTGTAATGAATTAATTTACTAATTGAAGATGACTGTCTTTTGTTAATAAATGATTTATTTAATTAGCCGGAGCTGCTCCATTATGTAGATGATTGTTGTTAACTTCATTATCGTCCATCAGAGCGTGTCTGGCAACTTCCTGCAATAGATTTTTAATCAGGAAGCAGAATAATGATTTCAGAGGGTTTAAAAAGTTTTACTACCGCTTCTATAGCAGTTTCGTACTCCAGTTCACACTGAATAATTAGAGGATCATCAGGATTAGGTGATCTTGATGTATTTTTGCCTGAATGAACCTTGGAGGGACCCTCGTGTGTGTCTGAGTCCACTTCAGGACGACATGAACGCATTTTCAAGCGAAATTCACGGTTCTTCGCTTCTATTACCTTCTCTCGACGAGTTTCTCTGTCCAGAAGCTAAAGATACACGAAGCTACAGTCTTCAATTGAGTGTAGAGATCATGAAATAATGAAGAAAAGGAATAATGTTACTGCAGTGAGTAAGAGCTTGTCGTTTTTCTGGTTGACTGTGAGGGCTTCAGAGAACTCTAGGAGATAAGTCGTTCCATTTTTCCCAGCAACTGCAGCCAATTGACCTTGCTCGTGAGGTCTGATACACGTTAAAGCATTATCGCAGACCTAGAAAGAATGATTTGATAAATAATACGTATGCTTATGAATTGATTGATTATTTGTTACCTTTACACTTAATACAGGAGAGTCTTGCTGGACGAGAAGATCCCAGACGTCCAGAGTGCCATCCGTTTTCGTTAGAAAGAACACTGAGAATCTTGTAGCACTCCAGGCACATCCGGTCAGGAGTTCTCGATGTCCTCTGATGATCAATAGCTGCAATTATAATTTTTTCAAAGCTTTGAATGAAGAGATTCTCACTCACGGAGTCCATGCAATGCAGGATTCTCTGCAATCTTCAGACCAAATCCTTGCAGTCCAGTCTCCAACGGTCAAAAAGTTCTTGACGAACGTGGGATTCCTCTCTACACTGATAACAGGTCCGTATTGTGCTTTGAATCTCGTTGCTATCTTCTCTCCTGGCGTTTTGCCCTTACGATTTCCAGAAATCACCATTCCTAACGTGAATAGTCAGTAAATAATGGTAGTAAAATGTTGTTTTCTTCAGAAATATTGATATAACGTTTGTATAATGATGAATAGAATGCTATTTTACTTATTAAAACATTATTACCATTCTTCAGGCCGCACATGAAACGTGTTCCAATGGATGGCTCGAATTGCAGAGCAGAAATCCCAGTGGCACGATCAATATCCTGCTCTTCTGGCTTCACCAAGTCAATAACCAGAGTCTCAGTGGGCATCTGAAGCTTCCTCGTGTCCCACCACTTGATTTGTCCGTCTTTAGAAGCGCTAAAGAACTCTGTGCCAGTCTTGGAATTGATCCACAGGACTTGATCGCAAGGATCTCGATGACTATTCTCATTCAGACTGACATCAACTGGATCAGAGCCTCTTCTGATGTCCCAACTAGCTACCTGGCCTGACATCAACCCACTTACCAAGGTATTACTGTCCTTAGGACTGTACTCCATCGTGACAATTGAACTGAATGGTTTCAGAGTGACAAAAGGATTATTTGGGTTCTCCACGTCCCAGATGTAGGAGAAATTACTGTGAATCGGTGATTTCTTGAAGTCTGTGTTGCAATAACTCACTGCCATACGTGTGCCCTGGTCTGGGGACCAGGACAAATGTGTTATTGGCCGCTTTATGGGGATTATGTCACGATAAACGTTTACAGTTCGTGAAAATGTCCTCTGGACCAATGGAGCTGGCTCTGTGTCGTGAAAGTACTGCTCGTAAATGTTGCAGGCGTTGTTTTGAAGAATACAATGTTCCATTGGCTTTAAAAGAAGGGGGATTTTTTGTACAGAAAGAAATTATTTTAGTTATAGGATACTAAAACTACTACTTTCTACTAATAATTCAGTTGTGAAGCGGTAAACGGAGATGTCAGTTAAAAAAAGTAAATTTCCTTTGAATCGTTTCACGAATTCAATTATATCTCGTAAACTATACGATATACGGCAAAATTTCAAAGGACCTTTTTTGTAGGAAATTAAATTCTCTACAAAAAAGGTTCAATGGAATTATATCGTATCTCCTGTGGTTTCCGAGATATTTCGAAAAATCTGGATGGATGTTTTTTTGAGAAACAAAAAAATTGTTAAAAACAAAATTGATTATAGCTCGAAAACTGTGGGAGATACGAAAAAAATGCAAGAGTCCTGTTTTGTAGAGAATTAAATTTCCTACAAAAAAGTTCTCTTGCAATTTTATCGTATTTCTCATAGTTTTCGAGATAAAATTAATTTAATTATTGACTTATCTCATTTTACCACTTCACAACTGAATTACTGGTAATAACTGAAGCATCGTATGAATATACATCTCGTCCTTTTCGATTTTACGCCTATAACGAACTGTCTGCTCCAAGTCGTGCATATTGATGTCCTTGGGCCATCCTCCTTCCACATGATGCTGTCCTGACTCTTTGAACGTCGCAGTATTTGTATTTACCTGTGTCCAATTACATAAATTATTGATGGCCCATTTAATACCTCGACACAATATTTAATACCTCGTGCAAAGCATAAGTTTTACTACATTGAGTCCCCTGTGTCACGGGATCTAGCCGGATGTAATCGTGCATTAAAGTCCGGTCAGGTTTAATGTCCACTTCTAATTTGTCCTGATCGACAAAGTTACACCACTTTCCAAACTGTCCTCGATTTTTTGTGTGCACGTATTGTATCTCCATCGCGACTAATTCTCTCTATTTTTATTGTTGTTGATCGTTTGAGCTCTATTGGTTTTTAAAACTTGGTCTCTTTAGGGAACAAAAAAGTTCTGGAATTTGTTTTTTGATGCTTTAGATAGCTATATCCCGACACGTGTTGGATCGATGTCATTTTAATTTGTCCACCATAGCAACAGTATCAATGTCCCCTTTGATATTTTCCTTTTAAATTAATATACATGATTTTGCTTCCTAGAGATAAGAATCAAATCTATAAATTAAATTAAACAAATAGAAAACATAAAAAACATACAAAGACAACTATATCTATTTTATTATTAATAAAATAACGCATTGAACATCATCAATGGAACAATACATATTCAGACATTGCTGTGAATAAATAAACAACAATCATTGTACAAAAATCTCAATCTCAATATTTATATATTTACACACGCATCAAGATATATTATCAATATCCATCAAGCATCAATCGACTTTTCCTTTTGCAATCTGCTTATTGGAAAAGCCTCGTCGCAGCAATTTGCGAAGTGCTTGAATCAACAAAAGTCCAGCAGCAGCATAGAAGGCAAATACATCAATAGAGTAATATCTTAAAACGCCCATGAACCTGTATATAAAAAAAGAAAGAAAGGAAAAAGTCAGATGACGCATGTATATACACATCAAGTATAGAATGACATAAAATTAAAGGAGAAGAATATACTAGCCTGGTAGAGCTCTTTAAATGATCTGCGCCTTGATGTCTTGCCACGTGCTCGACCCACCAAGTCGCCAATTCCCTCGAACTCCATGGCTGATCCTTCAGCAAGGCGCTCTTTCGTCTCGCAGCTTCTTTGTAGGGATTATCCCGTTGAGAGGCGACATTGAGAATAGCTTCTCGCAAATCGTTGACCGACAGGCTTGCGAGATTCATCACAAGAGCATATCCCAATTTTTCTGTTAATAACCATCAATCATTAATTGTGTCGTTAAGCATCAGTAAAAGGAGATGAGTTAATAATTATGAAAAATTTTAGATTTCTTCATTTTTACAAATATCTCGAAAACTTTGTAAGATACGACAAAATGTCATTGGACCTTTTTTGTAGGAAATTAAATTCTCTACAAAAAAGGTCCTTTGTATTTTTGTCGTATCTCGCATCGTTATCGAGCTATAATCAATTTTGTTATTAACAAATTGTTTGTTCTTTAAAAAAGTCGTTCATCAACATTTTTCGAGTTATCTCAAAAACTTTGGGAGATACGAAAAAATATTATTAGATCTTTTTTCTAGGGAATTAAATTCTCTACAAAAAAGGTCTGATGCATTTTTGTCGTATCTTGCAGAGTTTTCAAGATATAATAAATTTTGTGAACGATTTCAATGAAACTTATTGATCGACATCTCCTTTTGCCGATTAATGACCGATATTAATTTACTTCTCATTAATAATCAAGGTCTTTTGTTGCAGAGATTAATAATTACCAGCTTGAGCAGCATTGCCATCGTGGTCGCAGAAGACAGGAAGGACAAGAGTTGGAGCTGCATGATAAGCTGCTTCATGAAGAGACAACAATCCTCCATGTGAAACGAAAGCTCTTAGCTTTGCATGTCCAAGGAGTTCTTGCTGAGGCCACCAAGCTCCAGTTCTCACGTTGCTTGGTAAATTCTTAATGATACCACCTTCCCACTTCCAGATAATATTGTAGGGCAGCGTTGAAAAAGCAGCGATAAATGTCTCTCGAAGAGCATCCGGCATTCCCGATGCCCTGACTGATGAGCCCATTGAGACAAATACAAAGCCTGTAATATTGCAAGAGATTTCAAATGCAATCTTATTAACATTACAAATATTTGATGTCTAATGGATAAATTATCATCACAAATGATGAACAAGCATGACGCGCTAATTGGTATTGAATAGTGTGAAAAATGGGCATGTTGCGAAATAAATAATGTATGTATATGTGAATATAATACTACCTTTACGGAGGAAGGACTCTAAATCGGGACTGAGCTCCATTGCTGGACGACAGTGAAGGCAAGCCACGTTCACCACATTTGGTAAATAAGGCAATGATTCTGCGACGGAGTAATGGCTATTTTGAAGAGTCACTGGCACCTCCGAAATTAATTCTCTTACATCAGGCACTTTGTCCCCTGTCATGAAATCATAAAGGGTTTTACTATTCAAAGTTTCTTTTTATGCTTCATCAATCATGTGCTCATGTTGTTGAGGAAGACAGAATAATTTGGAGAAATGGAAAGGAACATAATCGACCTTGAATGAGGCACTTGGAGAATGAGGAAACGATGATATATAATAAAAGTTTCGAGCGTGATGTTTTCATCCAACAAAAGTCGTAAACTCTAAGAATTTCGACATTGAACGCTCTCTGTCAAGGCTCTTGGAGTTCAAATATACAGATAACGCGCTTATTTATTATTATACGTGTATCTAATGATTCATTGACCTTGGAATAGGTGTGCGTAGTCAGTAAATTGATGAAGATTTCCTATTGAAAGATGATTTTAGTAGTGAAACGATAAAATGAGATATGGCGAGAATTAAATGAAATTTTGAGTAATTTTCATTTTTACGATTATCTCAAAAACTATGAGACATACGATAAAATTACAAGAGATATTTTTTGTAGGAAATTAAATTCTCTACAAAAAAGATCGTATGCATTTTTGTCGTATCACGCAGAGTTTTCGAGCTAGAATCAATTTTATCTTTAATAATTTATTTATTTCTCAAAAAATCATTCCGCCCGATTTTTTAGGATATCTCGATAACGATGCAAGTTACGATAAAATTGCAAGGGACCTTTTTCATAGGAAATTAAATTCTCTACAAAAAAGGTTCCTTGAAATTTTCCTCTATTTCGCATAGTTTCTGAGATATTAATCAATTTCACTACTGATTCTATTTAAATATCCACTAAAACTATTGTACATATTGACTGTTTTATACATATATATTTTGTTTTTGCAGATAATTATTGATGGATTACTTTGGATATCTTACCCAAATATCTCCTCAATGTGGGCTGAATGTATCCTGTCGTCATGATCCAATGCATCACCTGGAGTATAGCCAAGCATGCGACGTTTGTCAGTCGTTCAAAGAAGTTCATGTCTTGTGTGTATCCTTTACCAAAGTATGGAGTCAAAGACCAAGGTGATGGATTGCCTTGACGGGCAATTGAACCGCTGTAAAGAGCAACCTGACCAACACACAAAGCCACACAAAATCATTGCCCAATGGAAATGTTTAGTTGTTTATTTTCCTGAAAAGATATATAAAGACTAAACGAGCAGCTTGAATTGTTATTACCGTGTTGAGCATCATTGTGGGCACATTCTCGCCATGAAGAATGCCCAGAAGACACTCCGGAAATGCTCCATCAAGCACAGCAACATCCCAGGTAGCTTGATCTGATTGATCTGGTCTTCTAATCGCAGCAATAGAACTCTCATCTCGAAGTAGAGCTTCGCAGGATTCCCAGCCATATCTCATGGCATCCCAAGGCGAAAGTGGCAATTCATTTCGGAATCTTGAGCCAACAAGATCCCATTCTGATGTGTAATTCCCAACGTAAGCCTGTTGCGGGAAATTTAAATGTTAAATAATGTTATTTAGGTAAGAAATCATTGATAAAGTTACCTCAAGAATTGATGGGACTAATTCTCTAAGGCCATTGTTGGCTGCTGGTCCTGGAAAAGCACTGATCAATGTCACATTGTGTCCTCGAACTCTCAAAGCTGTTCCCAGAGCGACAAATGGCACCGTATGAGACTTAGTCCCACCCATTGTTGCTAGAAGTATATTGTAAGCCGTTGAAAAATTGAAGATAAGACTTAGAAATGCAACGATTGATCTCTTTCCCATTTTTGCGTAGGTTCTTCTCGTCTCAATGGTGATGATGGCACAGGACTGATGCGTATTCGTGACTGTCTTCCTAATTTCTCAGTCCAAAATGATATCTTCACCTTCGTCTTCTGCTTCTTCTTCTTCTTCGTCTTTGGGTTCTGAGCGTGTGGATGTGGTATTTGTTATGCAAAATAGCGTGTCATTTTCACCGAACAAAGAAATAATATTTATCAAACGAGATCGCATGAACGACCTTTACTAACTGACCATAAAGCTTCGTGATTCACACATATTCTAACAATTATGTAAATTGGATAATTTAGTTTCAATGGTATATAATAGCTCATAAATAATTAATTATTCCATATTGATTCTATTCAAATAGAAGTGGTCCATTGAATTTAGTCAGTTTTGGTCCTAAAAAATATTGTTTTTCCTTTAATCTTCGACGTAATTTCACGTACATTTAAATATTAATTTACAATCTAACATTAACATAAAATCTGACATGATTTTGTAACACTTTATTTTAACAATTCAAACCACTTTTCAACTTCAATAACAAACTTTCTTTTCTCTTTCTCTCCACAAGTATTTACACTTTTAAATAGTACAATATTAATTTAACATTTTTCTCTCTATTTCCAGGATTTCGATGATCAAAGATGTAAAATCAACGTGTGATGGGTGATAAATCAACTCAATAAACGCTCGTCGATCGTGTCGTCGATACAATTCGCTGAGTAGAGGCAACAGAGCAATGAGAAACTGCGGCGAGAGTCACTTTGGAATATTCACACGGAGTGTGAAAGTTTGACTGACCAACGTCTACAGCACCAGGTGTAATCATCGGTGCTGAAGCACAACACACAGAGAGATAGAGAGTTTTCTCCCACTCATCACCGATGAACAAACTCAGGAAGACCATTCATTCATCCCTCGCAATAAATCTCGGTAATAATAACGTGGCGACATTACTGGAATTAAAGAGGAAATGATGAAATATACATATGAAATGAAGGAATTTCAAGTAAACTATAATGAAAGTGGAGGGAAATAAAATTGCCAAAAGCGAGCGGGTAAAGAGAACGAGACACATTCAAAGAGTATATATAAAGGAACAAGTCATCAAGAGACGAGAGTAGAGGGAATTCTGTCTCAAAGTGAAAGAAGAAAATTACAAGAGAAAGGGAATATATATATATATAGATATTGCGGCTGAAAGAGTATAGAATTTTGTTATCATTCCCAATTGGATATATCTTGTCCCTAACAAAAAAAAAAACAGGAAAAATTATCATAAGCTCTGGCCAACGAGTTCTCATTACCAATTATAACATTGCGTATGATACATAGCACGTGTGCAGCCGTTCGTTTACTCGAATCATTGACTTCTGAGTGCGTTTACCTGCGAGAAATAATTTATTCACGCTCGTAAAATCTACTCCAAACGCTGGATTCAGCAATTGAAGCGGTAAAAGGGGGATAAGTCAAGATAACACTTTTATTCAAATCTTTCACAAAACTGGTTATATTTCGAAAACTATAGGAGATACGGTAAAAATGCAGAGGACCTTTTTTGTAGAGAATTAAATTCCCTACAAAAAAGGTTCAATAAGATTTTATCGTATTTCGCATAGTTCTCGAGATAATTCGAAAAATCTCGATGAATGATTTTTTAAGAAACCAAAAATTGTTAAAAACAAAATTCACTGTAGCCCGAAAACTATGCGGGATACAACAAAAATGCAAAGGACCTTTTTTTTAGAGAATTCAATTTCTTACAAAAAAGGTTCAATGAGATTTTATCGTATTTTGTATAGTTCTCGAGATAATTCGAAAAATGTAATTTAGAAAATTTTCGATAAATTTTCATCATCTCTCCTTTTACCGCTTCATTACTGGATTAGTACCTGAAAAATCGAGTCCACTATAGCTGTGAAATTGCAGACGTTCTCCATGGAAAGACTATTATATACCGTTATCGTGACTAAACACAGCTAGAACATTTGTCCTCATTTTAATTGGATGACATTTAACAATAATAATGATAGAAAATAATTTTTTCTTATTATTATTATTGTTGTTGGAGAGATTCATCACGGTAAATGATGATCATGATGATGATATAGAAGAGTATCAGTATAGGAAACTTGAAATGAAGATGTCCTCTTTTGATTTGCACAACAGGTCATGTGTAATCACGCGCGCGTGTCAAAATGCTACCGACCAACGAGGCCTACAAATGCAATTGATGCAATTTCACTTTCCCTCCCTGCGGAGAGACGTATACGACAACATTCGCGTGTGATTTGGATAAACGCAACAGTATTACTATCACTATGTTGCATATTTGCGGATGAAAACAATTAATAATTAAATAATTTGATAATGCTGGAATGATACAGATATGATACAAGTAAATATTGCCTTAGTTATTATGGTGATTGAATTAAAAAAAATTATTGCAAGTCAAACTTCAAAGTTTGTTAGTTAGATAAATTGCTGTATTATTGCTTTCTACTGCTTTTGCATTACTATTGGTGGATTTGTTGCCCTTACATTGAAATATCTTTCTCAATGATTGTGGAAACTGGTTGTTCAAGCCGGCGTATATGATTGGGTTGTAGCAGATGGAGGTTTTCGCCAAGAGACTTGGCAAGATCGAGACTAACGTTGTGGAATGATACTGAAATTTATTGATTAATTTATTAATCTTTAATGTAATGGAATAATGTCATTGATAGAGTAATTAAGAGACTATATGAATGGATGACAATACTCTTTGTGCAATCCTAGGCTGAAAATAAATTCAGTAGTGAAGCGATAAAAGGGGATAAGTCAGTAAAAAAGTCAATTTCATTGAAATCCATCACGAAATTGATTATATCTCGAAAATTATGTGACATACGTCAAAAGTGCATCAGGCCTTTTTTGTAGAGAATTAAATTTCCTATAAAAAAGGTCCTATACAATTTTATCGTATGTCATGTAGTTTTTGAGATATCTTAAAAAATCGAGATGAACGATTTTTCGAGAAAAAACAATTTGCTAAAAACAAAATTGATCATAGCTCGAAAACTATGCAAATACGATAAAACATACATCAGACCTTTTTTGTAGAGAATTAAATTTCCTACAAAAAAGCACTCTTGCAATTTTTTCGTATTTCGCATACTTTCTCAGATAATCGTAATAAACGAAAACCAAAATTTTCGTTTAATCATCAAGTTATCTCATTTTATCGCTTCACTTGATACTGAAGTATATAAACTCACGTGAAAATATTGTGCAGCCAATGCAAAAATAGCATATGGTGTCCAAGCAATAATAAAAGCAATAATCATCAGTGCTACCATTTTCGTGACTTTTTGCTCACGTCTACGTCTTGCTCCTAGAAATAAATCAAATTTCTTTGTTGAGAAGAATATTAATGTAATGGAAATCAGTGATATAACATGAATGAAAAATAAACGAAAGTTCATAAGAGAGATACCTGATCGCTTCTTGACTTTCTTCAGGGTGAAAATGATATGGAAGTAGCTGGCAATTATGATAATTACTGGCACAATTAATCCGAAGAAAAAGAGAAAGGCAATATAACTGTCGCTGTGGGTTGAAGCATCATGAATCTCCCATGAAACGCTGCATGATATATTAGCAGCTTCTGGTCCATAACTACCCCAGCCGATGAGCGGTGGCAGGGTCAGACAAATAGCGTAAATCCATACGCAACCGGCCAGAAATAGCGCTAATCTACGGAAGCAATCGTCAATTCATTAAATTAATAATCGAAACTCTCTTTTAATTGATAAAAATTAAAAAATAAAAA
>JABSMT010024928.1:0-16340 GCA_018902335.1 Eumacrocentrus americanus | reverse complement strand
CAGAACAATTATATTATAATTTATAATGTTTATTTACTATTGTTTCTCAACCACTGGAAGGAGATATAAAACCTTGACGCATGCGCAAATTTCAATCTCCGAAGCCGAAGCGCGCCGAGCAGCTAAATAAATGTATGAGTGACGTGGCTCGAATGACAGCTACACGCACAGTTGGCCTTCTTTTCCGGCGAATACTACTGTACAACTTCTGAAAAAATGATTTAATTGTAAAAAAAAAAAATTGTTCTGAAAGAGACCTCAATAAAGTGCAATTATCAATAACCTAATTGCATTAGTACCGCAAGTTTAGGTAAGTTATCGCAGCATAACCTATGAAGATTGTTCACTCACTAGTTATTAGTAAATGGCTTTGGCATTCAAAAAATCAATTCTATGCTCATTTTTACAGGAAGATGACGACCTACGAGGACTTTATTCAGCAAAATGAAGAACGTGATGGAATCCGATTCACATGGAATGTTTGGCCATCATCGAAAGTAGAAGCTGCCAGAATGGTTGTGCCACTGGGAACACTATATCAACCAATTAAAGAACGAGCGGATCTTCCACCCATTCAATATGACCCTGTACTTTGCACCAGGTCTACCTGCAGAGCCATACTCAATCCATTATGTCAAGTAGACTATCGTGCAAAATTGTGGGTGTGCAATTTTTGTTTCCAAAGAAATCCAGTGAGTATTCTATTGAAATGAAACTCCGTTAAATAGTAATTACACATGAAACATCTGTCATGTATATTGTCCTCAGTTCCCGCCTCAATATGCTGCTATTTCCGAGCAACATCAACCAGCTGAACTTATTCCTATGTTCTCTACTATCGAGTACACAATCACAGTGAGTACTTTCCTTAGAATTAATTGAACACATTTTTTTATTTTCGAATAGTAGGTGTATTAAAAATATAAATTTTACAGAGAGCTCAATGTTTGCCACCAATCTTTCTACTCGTGGTCGATACTTGCATGGATGAAGAAGAATTGGGAGCTCTAAAAGATTCTCTACAAATGTCTCTATCTTTGTTGCCACCTAATGCACTAATTGGCTTGATTACCTTTGGAAAGATGGTTCAAGTCCACGAATTGGGTTGTGAAGGATGTAGTAAAAGTTATGTATTTCGTGGCACAAAAGACCTTCAACCAAAACAAGTTCAAGACATGCTAGGGATTGGAAGACCTATACCAGGACAAAATATGAATCAGCAGAGAGGTCAACCTGGCCAGCCTTTGCCACCAGCCAATAGATTCCTCCAGCCTGTCCACAAGTGCGACATGAGCTTGACAGATCTGTTAGGAGAACTTCAACGAGATCCCTGGCCTGTTGGCGTAGGCAAACGACCCCTGAGATCTACAGGAGTTGCTCTGGCTGTTGCGACAGGACTTCTGGAAGCTAGTTACGCAAATACGGGTGGCAGAATCATGCTTTTCGTTGGTGGTCCATGTTCTCAAGGTCCCGGTCAGGTTGTCACTGATGAACTTCGTCTGCCAATCAGATCTCATCACGACATTCATAAAGATAATGCAAAGCATATGAAAAAAGCTACAAAGCACTACGACGGTCTTGCTGCTCGCGCCGCTACTAATGGCCACATTATTGACATATATTCCTGTGCACTGGATCAAACTGGTCTATTGGAAATGCGACAGTGCTGCAATTCCACTGGTGGTCACATGATTATGGGAGATTCCTTCAATTCTTCTCTATTCAAGCAAACTTTCCAACGTGTCTTTGCAAAAGATCCAAAGAACGATTTGAAGATGGCATTTAATGCAACTCTTGAGGTGAAGACGTCACGTGAACTCAAAGTTTCTGGAGCTATTGGTCCATGCGTCTCACTTGGTGTGAAAGGACCGAGCGTTGGTGAACAGGAGGTGGGACTCGGAGGTACGTGTCAATGGAAATTCTGCTCATTGACGCCGTCCACGACTACGGCAATCTTCTTCGAAGTCGTAAATCAACATGCAGCACCCATTCCTCAAGGTGGCAGAGGGTGTATTCAATTTATTACGCAGTATCAACATAGCAGTGGTCAACGCAGAATAAGAGTAACAACAGTCGCCAGAAATTGGGCAGATGCATCTACATCATTACATCACATTAGTGCAGGATTTGATCAAGAAGCTGCTGCAGTTTTGATGTCAAGATTAGCTGTGTTTAGAGCTGAAAGCGATGATGGCCCAGAAGTGCTTCGTTGGGTCGACAGAATGCTAATAAGACTGTGTCAAAAGTTTGGCGAGTACGCCAAGGATGATCCAAACAGCTTCAGATTAGCTGAGAATTTTTCTCTCTATCCACAATTTATGTACCATTTACGAAGGTCCCAATTCCTCCAAGTATTCAATAATTCACCGGATGAGACAAGCTTCTACAGGCATATGTTAATGCGAGAAGACCTTACCAATTCTCTTATCATGGTGCAACCAATTTTGTACAGCTATGGATTTAGCGGACCGCCTGAGCCTGTATTGCTCGATACATCATCGATTCAACCTGACAAAATTCTACTTATGGATACATTCTTCCAAATTCTTATTTTTCACGGCGAGGTACAGATATTTTTTTTTCTCCCTGCATTTATATCTATTTTCACCATCAATAATTTTTTTTGACACCACATGGTAATGCAAATTTTCAGACAATAGCACAATGGCGGCAGTTGAAGTATCAGGATTTGCCTGAATATGCAAATTTCCGTCAATTATTAGCTGCGCCCGTAGACGATGCTGCGGAAATATTGGCAGGACGGTTTCCAGCTCCACGTTACATTGATACGGAACAAGGTGGTTCGCAAGCTAGATTCTTGTTAAGCAAAGTTAATCCTAGCCAAACACACAACAATATGTACGCCTACGGAGCGGTAAGTTAATCATTTAAAAATATTAATGCATCTACGAAAACTGTGTTAGCATTAGGCGTGAAGATCATCGCAGCAAAATTGACACAGTTTAGGTGCAAATGTGAATGCAATATTTTTTGAGTCATGTGTAATTAATCGTTTTTTTTTATCATCATGATCCTGTGAACCAGGGGATGCCGTTATCCAACGGGGTGTGTTTTATTATCATTTTTTTTTTCTTGCAATCAAAACTTTATTTTAGCTTGACTGTCCAAAATGGTGACAGGGCCAATAGGGAAATAATCGCTTTATGCTTCTACTAATACAATAAAGACCATCTGCATTTTAACCTCTTAGTTTTAACTTTGTATATATCAACTTCAAGTTTTTGATATAAGGTTGATGGTTCTGCTTGTTCACCGTCCATTTATGATACGATTTAAACATGAGCTTCCTTGTGTTATTTAGGAGAGTGGAGCACCAGTGTTGACCGACGACGTCAGTCTCCAAGTATTCATGGATCATCTCAAGAAATTGGCTGTATCTTCGACGGCTTGAGCCGTAGGATAAAGTTCATGAATGAAGATAAGCGTTATCTTATAATTTCTTTTATAAATGATATGAAAACTAATGTATAGGTATGAATATCTGTATTTACTGTATTCCGAACAATGAAACCAATTAAGATGTTGGTATTTTCTTTTTTACAATCGTGGATACGTCTCTACTCCTGCTAGTTAAAGTTACCATGTTGCCATGAGTGGTTAAATGTGGGAACGTAATATTCCAATCATATAACGTATATATACATAAATAAAAGAGATTATGTTTTCAAATTAGGACATTTTTTATTCAGTACTCTGTAAATAAGTACAAAGCATAAAATTATATGTAATATTTATCAAACTTCTTGACGAACATCACTGCATCTTCTACTACAGTGGTCATTCAAACTGTCGTAGACTTGCAGAACAACAATAAATTAATGAAAATCTCGTAATGAGTTATCTCGTCATTATAGCATCATTATTAGCACACGAGAGAAATATAAATATGAAGTACTATTTACAGACTGCACAAAAGACTTGCACTCACTTGGTTAATTCTATGTACCAGGTCGCCTTGAATTGACTCTAACTAAGAAATCGTATGGACATTTTTTGCTCAACGTCTGTTCTCTCCAGGACCTTACAAAATTCTTCAAATGAAATCATGTTGTCCCCATTTTCATCAGCTTCTACTATGGTCCTCTCCACAATGCTGTTGAGTTGTTCCTCACTGTTGGAAGAAACATACAATGATTTCTGTGATAAGTATCTATATGTTTAACATCCAGAGGTATAATTATGTGTTAATTCTTGCGTTACCTAATATTAGCACCGACCATCATATGCAAAATGGCCAGCAATTCATCTTTGGATATCATTTCATCATTGTCCAGATCATACATCTTGAATGCAACTGCAAAACAATAATGAATTAGTGTTATCCATTAACTGTCCCTTTTGTCCTCCTAAATTATGATACTGTAGTGTAAACTCTTACTGCAACTTACATCTCAACTTTTCCTGTCTGTTGTTCAATCTGTTAGGACTATTCTTTTTGATTGGTCTGAAGAGAGCAAGAACTTGCATAAACTGGAGGAAGTTAACTCTGTCATTGCCACTTTCTTCAAAGAAGGCATTCACAATTCTCTCTCCCAGGGGATTAATAGCGAGTTCTGGAATTCTCAGGAAGTCTTCTCGACTGAGAGTACCACAATCCCCGCGATCCAAACTCGTGAATCTACTGTAGAGTCGTTCGATTTGATTTGGAGTAACTGTAATATAATTTGAAATTAAATATTAAATCTGATTTATATTCAAAGCATACGTAAATTAGAAATTGATTTTAAATTTTTCCTGTCCTTACATCCAGTAGCCTCTTGTATCTGTGCAATTTCCTCTTCGCGCAAAAGTAGGCTCGATTTATTGCCCATTATTGACAAAATGAAGAAACAAAAAATTTAAATCACAATCCAATTCCGCAATATACGGTTGCTATCCAGTCATTCGCATATGCATAATCATTTGAAGATGTGAGGGCAAAGTTCGCCCAATTTGCTCGATAATACACAGATCTATTTAACAGTTTATAGGTTAGGTACAGCGAGCCGTGTGTGTGTCGGTCGGCCATCTTGCGCGCTCAGTGCCGAACGTTGTACCGAAGTTACCCGAGGATCAGTTCAAATATTTTCTTTCGATAAAGCTAAATAATCTGGCGAATTTCCAACCGAAAGCTATAATGACGATGATAGTGTTGTGATTGTGACGTCACGATGTCGCTTCGTCAAAAATTAATGGCCTATTTGACGTGAGCCAGTGAATCAGGTGTTTGGCATTTTCAAGGTCATACTTGAGACTTATTTTTCGTAGTACGCTGGCACTGACTCCCGCGGGGTTCGTCTTCGATCATTCATAATAATGGCGGCGTTCGTTGAAGTGTCCACTGACTTTCACGTCGTTTCTTAGCCAAGTATCTAATCCTACACGACAGTTCTTACCTATATTACATTTCCCGCGTCTCTTTTTACGTTCTGATTGACGTGAAATTGTATTGTAAGGCTTGCATGTATATTAAGTGCCTTCTTGAATCGATTACATCAACAGCTCGAGCATGGACGAAAGGTAAGTCACGGGACATTCGAAGAGTTTAAGTTAAATTATTATTATATTTAAATAAAAATTCGTGTAGCAGGACAGAGAGTCAGAAGTCTGGCAGGTCAGAGAAGGGCTCAGGAAGTTCAAGAAAGCACAAAAGACGAGGAAGTAAAAAAGGTGCTTTGAGGGTTGACAGTTGGTGCAGTGAAGAGCAGAGTGAGACGAATGGTGGTCCGGTACCAAATATGGATTATGGGCCAATGTTTTGGCAGCAGTCAGGAGTTCCTCTGCATATGCAACCTCCTCACAATGGCCAGAGACTCTTCGCAGCCATGTCTGATCCCGGTGTATGCGGCTATTCCACAGTGCCTGTCGCCTATACCATGGAACCTGTGTCCATGCCTCCAATTTATCCATTGTATAGGCCAGTTCCTCAACCAAACTACAGAGCCTTTAGAGGTAGACCAAGGAGAAATGGATCGCAGAATCACCATGTGGGCTCACACTCTAATCAAGGCAATATGGTCAATGGATATTCAAGCCTTCAAGAAAATAGATCAAATTATTTGACGCCTCCACTTTATCAAAATGGAGATTACACCTCACTGCCTCCTACTGCAAATAATCACACTGCAAATGACACTGAAGAGTTAAACTCAGAGCACAGAAGATACTCCGACCCTGGTCTAGGTCCTGCTGATTTACCACCTTATGCAAATAGTGAAGATTCTGACAGTGGAGAGAGTGGAAGCTCTATAACTACTATTGGGAAGAATAACAAGCTCGTTCTATCCTTAGTGGAGCAGGTGAATTCATACAGTTTATACTATTGCCATGTCATTTTATGGTATAATAAATTTATTTTGTTTGTAGATGACAAATCTCAGAGAAGCAAACAGCCAAATGTTTAAAGAACTTCACGAAACCAAATTGTCTCTGGAGAATCTAAAAGTAGAACTAGCGCTAGTAAAACAGCATGCCTCTTCAGATTATAAGCCAGGAATGTTATCAGGTAGGCTATACATTTATTCCTTCAGTCTGCCATTCATACATGTCTATTTTGTGACATAATTAATTAAATTCTCAGATATCATCAGTGAAATGCGGCAAGCAAATAAGATTCTTGATGAAACGATGATCGCAAAAGTAAATGCCATTGTAGAGGAAAAGAGCCAGCAGCGACTGATAGAGCTAGCAGAAATCAAGGTATGGTTTTAATCACTCATTATTTCAAACACGCTTAATTGAGTAGAAATCGTGCGCTGCTCAATGACATATCTTACCTATAAACTGTCGACCTTCCTTTTACAATCGACAGCATTGAGATTGTTAGTCATTTATGACCTCTGAGCAAAATATCCGCCAATCATCACCTGATATTCAATGAAATGCCACATTACTTTTTTATTTTAACCAGTCACACTACTTACCGCAACAAAGAAATCCATTTCCCAGAGATATCCTTTCTCTGACCAAAGCATCGGTGACTTAAAAGGGACGGAAACTCGTGGATTGGGTACATCGTTACGGGAAATGTGGGAATAGAAAACAAAGCGGTCTCGGAAGACTTTGTTTTATCGGTCTTTTTTCACTCCTTGCCGGCGGCGGGTCTTCCAGGCCTCACCGACCCATGAAAACTGTGAAGCCGCGCGCGAGCTTGAAGCTTTTAGTGTCTTCTATTCACCCTCTTCAGGCATGCCCATCGACGTATTGTTTGCGCGACGTTCGTACGCGATGTTTGATCAGGACCGGGCCAGGTGATGCCGTTTTACTGCTTTTCCCGATCTGGTCCTCGTTTTCCCTCGTTCGATTATCGTGGGCATGCGAATTTCTGGAGGCTATTACGACGGGAACGAAGGGGCTCTTTCATGTCAGTTGTAAAGCGGTAAAAGATGTCGAAAATTTATTGAAAATTTTCAAATTTCTATTTTTCGAATTATCTTGAGAACTACGAGAGATACGATATACTGAACTTTGTAGGTAATTGAATTCTCTACAAAAAAGCTCCGTTGCATTTTTGCTGTATTTCCTATAGTTTTTGAGATATAATCAATTTTGTGAAAGATTTTCACTACTGATGTTATTTACTAAGAAAAACAAAAGCCAGAGAGTAGAGATACAGCTCTCGAACCCACCGAATTTTTGGAGATGTATTTCATTTCATTTTTTTTTTTCTTTTTTGTCTGAAAAGATTGAGGTAACATTTCAGATAATTCTAAATTGTTAAACTTCACAAAGATATATCGTTGAAGACATGTATTTTCGTTCGTCTGCACGCAGAGACTTCGCTGCGTTTGCATAGAAATTAGCTCGCAGTGAATTGTCGTGCGTTGCATGGTTGATGAATTTCACAAGAGTATCCACCTTCGGAAATAGGTATCGCTCGTGCAAGCATCGTCGGAATACGAATACATACGTGAAGATGAGAGAGAAAGAGAAGAGGGAAAGACACTACTAGAAAGGTTCCATATGCATAAAGGCGTCGGGCGTGTACAAACGTACAACGATAATGACTTCGAATTCTTAGATTTTCCTGAAGTTTTTTCGAGGACGCCCGCGTTCCGTGTCTACATAATATTTTATTATTCATTACTACAACATTGCCGTTGTTTGCGACATCGATAAATATCTCGTCATTGATCAAACAGTGATGTAGGGCAAAAGCTTCACGAAATTGTAACCTCGAGAATGAAGACAGAAATATGAGGCGTTGGAAGTTGATTACAATCTCATTGAAAATCGATGACTTATATCATCATTCGTATTTGATGGATTAGGAAGCCGTACATAAGTGATCTGATTCCTGATGTAGGGGCGTGCTCTCGTTCAACCCCGCTGAGATACCAAATATCCGCAATTCAAAAAGTGATTAGGTTTCACGTGGGGCGATGCGTCTATGCACGCGATGACGGTAGCCCAGGCGGGGAAAAGGGGGAGCCGTCGGGGTCATATGAGCAACACGAGGACGGAGTCGAGGCACTTAGCGGCTGTCAGGGCCTCTCCCTCGACCTCCTGCCTCTCCCATCGCCTCATCTTCTCGGGTTTCAACCTTCCATTAGCCTCATCAACCGTAGCAATGGCCGCGGTGATCCTCTATATGCACATGGAACGTAATTTCTTAATTGAACCTTCAGCCATCTCATTCTGTAGATGCTTGCCTTTTTTTCTCTCACTTTCGACCTTGTCTCCTCTTCATTTATTACATTGAACATTTCATATTTTTTTGCATTTTCTAAAATAATTCATCGCAGGAACGACTCACCAAAATGACTGACGTAAAAGCAGAGGGCGATAGACGTATTGCCAAACTGGAGGACGAAGTCGCTGGTCTCAAAATGAATAACAAGTAAGTACTTATATCAGAGTTGTTAGAGGTTTATTTATACTGAGAAATTCTTTTGCCTGTAGCTTATGATTTTTACCACTGAAAGCTAATCGAATAATGTTATGGGATAAGGAGGCAGGTGATGCTTTTATGGCTGATTAAATAACGTGGCTTTCGTACTAGCAATGAGGGTCGTGAGATCGCAGCCTTCGAGGAGGAAACGTTGACACTACGACGGGAGCTCCAAGAGGCACGAGCATCGAGGAATTTCACCGAAAATCACTCGGCAAAGTGCGTAGACACGGCGATAGCGAGTCCTATCACGCCTGTAACTTTCGATACACCCTGTATAACCAGCACCCCCGTGCGTACCGACATCCATCAGCCCTGTCGCTCCAGCGCTGCTGGTGGCCAAGCTTCTTCATCCTCAACCTCGTCAACCTCATCCTCCTCGTCACCTCAGTCCCCCTCCAACTCGTCGAGAAATGTGAGAACCATTGGCGGCGCTGAAATCGACGAGAATTGGCGTTGGAATAAGTGCACCACAGAGTTACCCAGTACCACGGCCAAGTCTGGATCACAATTATCGAGATTCGTGAAGGAAAGTAAACAAAATCATGAAAACCCGAAAGAGCTCGTGGGGAAAAAAGAGAAGATGAATAATGAGGAATGTTCGATAGAGAAACAAAAGTGGAGAAAGGGGTCTGTTGAGACGATTAAATCGATGGAACCAGATGAACGAGAAGCACTTGAGCGACTGATAAACTTCCACTTCAGTAGGGAGCAACGGCAGTGCAACGGCAGTACTGGACGACAGATCTCGTGCAACAGGAAAACTGGAATTTTCCGGCATAAAAGCGATGGAACACATGACTCAAGGAGGCTCTCTCAACTCTCATACTCGAGCACCATCTCTGCCAGCTCTACAACGTCATCTGAGTCGGATGCCATCGACGAGAGAACCATTGTGACTGATGATAATGATCCTTTAAAGTCAAAGAAGCCGAGGAAACGTGGCGTCATCGAAGTACCGGACGTCGTGGTCGTCGCCGGAAAATCTGTGGTACCTAAAGACTTGTGCTCGACGAGAATCCTGACCTCCAGAGTCCTGACAGCACCTTCACGCGCCACTTATACCACTGCCTACATTTAGGTTACGTACGGGGCCACCAAAAAAGCGTTTCGTGCCATCACAGACAAATGGGGGCTTCATTGGGCTTATCAATACTTTATGTATAAATATAAAATGACACGTAGGTCTATCATCGCTTATCGTGCATGTATATATAATATATATATGGCTATCGTTCTCTCATGTACGCTTTACTTCATGACACTTTTCTCTGTTCCCCTGCGCTTCTTATAGATCAGAAATTATTACCACACCTGTAAAATGTTTATTTGTCTATAGTGAGTGATTGTTTGGACATTATTTAGAATTGTCTTGTTTATTTTATTTTGAATTATTGGTCTCTGCTGGCTTGGTGCATATTTTGTTTTGTCTTCCTTGGATCTGAAATATTAGAAAAACGATTAGTGAATGAATAGAAAAAATTCACTTCTCTGTTTCTAGTTCGCAGCATGGCTTAGCTCTGAACTATACGCTTTGCCTGCTTCTAAAGAAAATCTTACAAACGTTTCTTTCGACCGATTAGACGTGGAAGGGAAGGAGGAGAGGAAAAGAGCGTAACCGGAAACGTGATTTGTCAGACTGGAGAAACTGGTGGCGATACTGCGTAAAAAGATGAACGCCATCAGCAATGAGGAGGCCATCGCTGAAATCAAGGAGTCTGTTACTTCTGGTTTGAATTCAGCGACGTCGTCCAACGGCGACGCAGCACTACGCACTATTTCCAAAGCTAAAGTCGACGATAGCGACGACGAGGAGGAAGATAGTGAGACTGAGTACTCGTCATATAGCAACAACGAATCTGCAGTCAGCAGCCTCAGTATAGGTGGTCCAGTGACCGATCTATGAAGCCACTGACACAGAGAATTTGGTTCAATAAATATTATTTATTCAGTATTTTACTTTTTTCATCATATGGCGTTCTCTAACAGACATCAAATGTGCATTTAGATTTAAAGTTAACTTCAAGAATTTTGAACATGCTGTATGACTGCACGAATACCTATTGACCAATGATTGCTTACAAACTTTTTTTTACAGACGAGTAATCGTACGTTTGGTAGTTTCAAGGACTGTAGAGCCAAATATATTCAGTTGAAGCATGAGTGATTTAAACTCATTGCTCGTAGATTTAATGTTAATTTATTCAATATTACCGACGAAGCCTCACTTACTAACGAGGGTAATCGCTCACTTTAGCCTTTTTCGAGACTTTATCATCGTTTTTGTGGATGCTTATTGTTAAGAGTTATTTTTAAATTGTTTATTCTTGATATTATTATTTTTTGCATGAAAAATTGACGTAGTCAAGATATTTCTTGGACAAGATATTTGTAAAATGCCTCAGGATAAAGAAATTCATCGAATTATTTAATTGTAATTGACTTCTGGGTATGAGGACGAATTGAAATTACTGGAGTTCGAATCTCAATTGAATTTATTGAGGCGTCGATTGGATGAAGCTTATTTTTTTATCAATAGCAATATTTTTCAAATGTGAGTTAATCAAATCCGTGTTTACAAACACACGTGAAACATAATCAACTATTTAACATGCAAACTCAATAATCAAGACTTTGTTCAAAGCCACGCGGCCTTTTCCATTATACGTAGATAACATTCTATCAATTTAACGATCAAGAAGCCTTTTCTAGAATCTCGAAGTGCCATTAAAAATAAAAGGAGCTCATCAATGCGTGACGCATTTGTGTATTTTTTTACGGATTTCAAGTAAATACAGGAATGAGTGACAAATTGGAGTAATAGCTCTTGATCAATATTCGCGAGAGACTTAGTTTTTGATAATAATGATCAAATAATGAGTACTTAAGCTGTTAGGGCGTTTTTCTGACCTGTAAATACACTTATAGACGTTATATATTGAACGTGATTTTAATAAAAATCGTACAAAAAAAATATTGTGTATGAATATTTGTTAAAATAAATATAATAGACTGCAGATGTTTCAGTAGTACAGAGGTTTTATGACAACTTTAATGGTCACATCTCATGCTTTCTTATGTAAAGCGAGAAAATATTTTCACAGTCACCGTTGTTTCTTCACGACGAAACTATCAACTTGCTCGTCACGTACTTCATAGATAAAGTATTGTTATTCTTGTGTATGGATCTCTGTTATTCCGCGCTGTGCAGCCTCCCACGAAGATCGTAACTGAAACAACAAGAATGAGAGATTCGATGTAGCAAACATAATACTCGAAAATTGATGTCAATCACGTTTATTACGTTGTGTGGATATATTTCGTAGCTATGAAAATTCAAAGTGATCTTTGGTCTTTGACCTTGGCCAAGATATTAAAAAAAATCTAATCTTCGACCTCTGTTCGGACTCTATTTAGATAAGTTCTTGATTTTTCTAGTTATTATACATAAATTGTTACAGCAGAATATTTTTAACGTGACCGAGCAGTATTCAAGGCTTAAGATAATTGTAAATTCAAGTCGCTGATGTGACATCAACTTCTGTACTTGCACAGCCACGCACACACGGAGAACCACTGAGACCCCTGTTGACATAATCGACCCCGCGTCGACGTACTGGCGGCTCGTTGGATTTCCTTGCTAGCTCGCCTCCAAAGTGTCTTCTACCTTCCACACATAATTTGCAAATAAATATTCCACGATTCGTGTCCAAGTGGTTGGTTAGAAAAAATTCCTATACACGCTTCAACATCGTCAAAAAAGCTGTTAGACGCAGGCTGACCCTTTTATGATGCTCCCGAGAATGCATGCAGACCCACCAACATTGTCTATCGCGAGATTTTAAGCAGTAAGAGACTTAAAAGGTCCCGACGCCGCCTGGAAAAGCTTGCCGACACCATAAATCGATTATGAGTTTACGACGGCGGCTTGCATTGGACGTTTGCGGGTTGTAAAAATTACTCTCATGCCATCAGACCGTCTGATGCGTCATATTTTTTTTCATTTCCGTCCACATGAGATCACTTTTGGATATGTAAAATTGTGTTATCCCTATTATATGAAAGATTAAATAATTCAGGTCATTCGATCAAAAATAATTGACTTTAATTTGACAATAATTCGTCACCAGTTGATTGCTAGTTTCACAACTGTATTATAATATACATCGATGAATAATTCAACTTTAATTTACCCACGGCATTTGATGGCCCACTGCGCCTGCAGTCACGTTTTTGACTCAATTATTATTTCACTCGTTTCCGGTTAAACTTTCATGTATCGCTTGCGGTTCGAGTACATATAGTATATATAGCAGTCGCGATCGATATGCATATACGGAAGGCACATCAGTAGCAAAGCCATGGGAGCAAGCTCTAGGAATAATTGAAATGTGCCTCCGGGAATCCGGCGAGTCATCGCTATCAACTAGGGTTGGAATTATTAAAATTGACTTGACTCTGGACACTGCACGTGGGGCTACGCTTGCTCGAGAAGATTGCAGCTAATTTTGTGCCGTTTGATCCGCGGACTCATCTACCACCTGCGTTGCACACCTTTCTTTCAACATGTCTCATTGTATTAATTTATTATAGAAAAAAAAAAAATGTTTAATTCCATTCATTGAATTCTTATCAGTATGAGTCAGAAAAGATGCATCATCAAGGACTCGTGGCTGTGGAGATAATATACGACTGAGTCGAGGGACGTTCTGTTTATTCTGAGATGCTTCTTCTAAACCTGTCAAAAATAAGGATTATATTTACGCATAGCATAGCTCAAAATATGAGTATTCGACTTGTACATTGTCCTCAAACAAAATTATGAAACGATAATGCCATGACTGAGCAGTAGGAGGCAGTATGAGTCGATAGCGATTTGGACAAGCTGAAACGGGCGCCGGGGCGTGAGCCACCGTGGAGATTTATAACACTACTGTTTACCTAAAATCTCAAAAGACTGGAAAACTGGCCGGAAATAGAAACCTCGCGGAAAATGACACACTCATCATGGAACAATATTTGTATACTGTCGTGTACTGTGTATTATACAGAGGAGAATGAAAAATCAATCACCGGGAAAAGTCGAGGGTGAGCCAGTCAGTCTATTATTTTTGCTTCTCGGGGAACAACGAGAGGGGAATGAGGACGAGTCTCGCGCAGAGAGATAGACCATTCCGGGGTTGCAAATCTGGGAAATGCTCTCCCAGGCACGCGTAATGGTGGGCTCTCACTCGTCTGCAACGCGTCGAGCTTGATAAAGCACACTCGAATCATCGTTTTTTTTTGTCGATGGTATACCCTTGAAGTTATATCGATTCTCACTCTCGTCAAGTTCCCACCAGGATCTCCGGTAATGTTTTCATTGTGTAGCCCATACTTTCATATTTCTATACCCAATATTGTTATTCATGGCATTCCAATGCGTTTCACCGAAATATAAATGTGCATTGATTATGAGCGAGGTTAAGGTAAAATAGTGAATTTTTGTAGGATGCTATTAAATCGTCCTAGGTACACATGCAATAAAATTGAAGTCTCAGGTCGAGTGGTGACCGGCAAATATCAAGACCCATATGGCATACATATTATTATATACCGAATACACAGTTATCTCGCTTTGTATCTCCGGCTGTAGATCTAATCCATGTTCTTGAATAAGATGAATGTCTTTTGTCACTAATTGTGTTGTACGGGTCCGACAATCCGGCGATGGGATTTCCCCATATTTATCCTTAATGACAGGAACGACACTTGGCGCCTGAAAATCATCAGACGCCATTGTAATGGGTTATGTACCCAGTACCCAGTTCACGCCCAGTAAATATTGTGAGAGATCGTATGGACCTGATTTTCTCACGTTTCTACGAATATCTTCCCATGTACTATGTTGTCGCCGGATTTATTCGGAAAGAGTTAAGCTAATCGACAAGAGAATCTCTGAAAGGCCGGACTTGACCTGAAGGGATTAAACGTATTTTCGCACTACCTTGGGTCTACTTATACATTGTCCTCGGGGTTTTCCCATATTATTTGTCACATTACTGCTTTCTTTTTGTCTAACCGTATGCGATTATGATCCAGGGCATATTTTAAATAAATAGATATATTTGTGAGCTCCATGGAGGACGAACAGTACCAGATAAACCAAAATCTGTCATTGATTTCCGTCACGATACAAAAATTTATACGTCTAAGACATATATTGGTATGTTTGTATGGGTGACACTTTTTTGCGCGGTAGAGTCTCGTCAGATCGCCGTGCCCTATGAAAACATTTTGGGAGCTCGTCAAGAGCATCAAGTCGAGGGTTAACGACAAAATATACCTGTCGTGTGATTGTTAACGTTCACGTTCGAGTTTCTCAACTCGACCTACGGTCCCAATAGGATTTGTTGTTTCAGTACTCATGAACAACAAACGTCGTTTTTTCTTTTTGCTCCCCGAAGAAGTCAATTCTGAAGTTTCGCCTGAAATCAGGTGTACCCACTTCGGGGTCACGTTCAAATATATTTCCAGAGAAATATCACGACCCAGAGCTCAGAAAATCCCGTGCTATCGCATAAATATTGAATATACTTCCTATTCGGAGAAAATCGGATAATTATTTCGCGTGACATATTTCATGAATTTTTCCACTCGTAATGATGATGACGACACGTTGCCTTGACGAAGCTCTGCGATGCAGATAACGTCGGAATTTAATCATTCAAGGAGAAAATTAAAAAAAATTGCAAGATAAAGCAAAATGTGGAGGTTCTAATTGAGTGCTTTTTCCACCTAACAATTCGTCTCTCATCTTCTTATAATAATATATTAGAATGACTATATAGATGGGATCCCTCTCATCGGTGTTAATATATACGAAGTGGCGCGCCACTGACCACCCACGTGGCTGACCAGGTATATCGAAGATCCCGAAGGATCCACTCATTATATTATTCTGGCGGCCGTCGCATCCCCGTGCCACACGTCCACTCGCCTTGTAAAAAATGACAAAAGACTATTTATATCACACGGGTTTGCCTTAATAATTCCCCCCACAAAATGTACTTAAATAAAAAAAAAAAAGATGACAAGATCTTATCAAAAGTGTGTCGAATAATCGCGCGCATCAGCAAACAATTGACAAAAGTCACTAGCCAAAACCAGAGTAGATGTCGTACGATAGGGTTGTAATCTTGGGCAAACAATAAATTGCTATATAATCGACGAGATCGTTGAGCCGAGAGAAGTATCATAACGAGTAAGCATAATACACACCCAACGAAAAGTGGAAATTAATGACGTTTTGGTTACATTTGTTTGCAGAAAAATTTATTTACGCTGATTACAATCACATATCCTGTACTAATCTTTTTACAAACAATAATAAGCTGTCTTTTACGTATTATCCATATAATATGTCCACTAGCATAGTTACTTTGAAATTTCTCCCCGCTACATTAGATAT
>JABSMT010024819.1:0-16341 GCA_018902335.1 Eumacrocentrus americanus | reverse complement strand
TAATATTTTTTTAAATCATTTAAATATTGTTTTCCTGTAGTGGTTCGACTGGTAAGCCAAAAGGCGTTCTACATACCACAGCCGGGTACTTAATATACGCTGCCACGACATTCAAGTACGTATTTGATTATATGCCCAACGACGTTTACTGGTGCACCGCTGACATCGGTTGGATCACGGGTCACACTTACGTCGTCTATGGTCCACTGGCTAATGGAGCTACTTCAGTCTTGGTTAATATCAGAATAAAATAACAAACTATTAATAAATATTTGAACATAAAAATTAATTTTTCTTGGCAGTTCGAAGGGACTCCGTTTTACCCACAGAACGACAGATACTGGACTGTTATCGATAAGTACAAAGTTAGCCAATTCTACACAGCACCCACAGCCATCAGGAGTTTGATGAAATTTGGAGATGAACTAGTAAAAAAGCACGACCTCAGTAATCTGAAGGTAAGCGTCGCATGCAGCCTCAATGACTCAATATTGCAGTAGAATACACAATAAATAATTTGACCAGGTTTTGGGATCTGTTGGTGAGCCAATAAATTCTGAAGCTTGGTTGTGGTTCTACAATTTAGTTGGTCATGGCAAATGCAGTATCGCAGATACATTCTGGCAGACAGAGACTGGAGGACACGTCATCACTCCACTTCCTGGAGCTACCCCTATGAAACCTGGATCAGCAGTAAGTTGAAATTGTATTGAAAAAACCACTTTTTTATCCGCCTAGTGAATTATTTATTATAAATATTAATCGTGATTTCACAGACATTTCCATTCTTTGGTGTTCTTCCGGAACTTTTGGATGAGGACGGCAGAATTATCGAGGGCGAGGGTGAAGGATATTTAGTCTTCCGACAACCGTGGCCCGGTATGATGAGGACACTCTATGGAAATCACGAGCGCTTTCAGACTACCTACTTTGATCGATTCCATGGATTCTACTGCACTGGAGACGGTAAAATTTATATTTATCAACATCCAATCCAACGACTCGCAATCAAGCTCTCTGCTTCTTCTTCTTCTTCTTCTTCTTCTTATTATTATTATTAGTATTATTCTGTTTTTTTTTGCTTTTCTCCCGATTTCTTTTCATCTGTTAACTCCTCCGTCAATTTTAGGGGATTTCTAAACATTTCTCCAGCATACTTGGCATTTTTTCCAAGTTCCTCCTCAATTCTGAGTATCTGATTGTATTTCGCAGTTCTCTCTCCTCTACAAGGGGCTCCAGCTTTAAACTGTCCTGCTGATAATCCCACAGCTAAATCCGCCACAAAATTGTCCTCTGTCTCACTATAACCTGCGCAAACGATCGTTGACCAGCCGTTTGCTCGCGCCATTTTGAAACAATCAATTGCCTCTGTTACCGTTCCAATTTGTGATAATCTTATTACAAGACAATTCGCAGCACGCTTCTCCACAGCTTCTCGGATTCTCTCTATGTTCATGGCGGTCAAATCGTCCGCGACTATTTGAATCGGTTGATCAATCAACATGGGCCAGCCATCCCAGTCCTCCCGATCAAAAGGATCCTCGATTGATATTAATTGGGGGAACTCCGTCAAAAGCTCCAAATATTGATCCTTCAATGCTTCCGGCTCCAAGTAATCATCTGGATCAGTATCGTTTGTCTTGAATTCCAAATCATATTGACCTATAATAGGTAGACATTTTTTCAAATACAGGTAGTTGATCTTCTGAGTGGAGGTTGGTGGGAAAAATTAATATACCGTCTTTGCAAAAGGAACTTGCAGCCATATCAATTGCAACTTTGACCTTCCCTTCGTATCCAGCAGTTTTGATAGCGTTGACAATTGTCCTTAAAGCTTCTGTATCCTCGTCAAACTCTGGAGAAAAACTCCCATCGTCACCGACAGTGAGAGGAAGTTTTAGCTCTTCAGAGTCGACAATTATTTTCTCGGCTATTCTGAAAATCTGAATTCCCATTTTCATTGCTTCTCTAAAAGATTTGGCACCTGATGAAAAAGTCGACTAACGGGTTAAAATATAAGATATGTACATGCATATTTTTACTCATTTCTAAATATATTCAAACCTGTTGGCATGATGGTGAATTCTTGACAAGTTAAGGGATTTCCAGCGTATTTTCCTCCATTAATGATATTGAAAACTGGAACTGGAATAATAGATTCGATGTTTTCGGACAATAAACTGATGTACCTATATAAAGGCATTCCTTTCTTTATAGCACCAGCTTTACAACAAGCCATCGAGACTCCTAGGATTGCGTTTGCCCCAAGTTTTGACTTATTCTCCGTACCGTCCAGCCTCGTCAACAGTGAATCAATTTCTCGCTGCTGGCACACTTCCAAACGACTCTGCAGTAACTGCGGTGCTATAATAGTGTTGATATTCTCAACTGCTTTGAAAACTGATCGTCCACCAAACTCTGATTCATCCTTATCTCGAAGATCTAGTGCCTCATTTGGGTTAGACAATGGCGTATGTGAGACTGCAGACCTTAAAAGTCCTATGTCCGTGATAAGATCAACTTCTAGAGTGGGCTCGCCTCTTGAGTCAAATATTTGTCGAGCTTTAATCTTTTCAATAGGCATTTTCTTTATCACAGAAAAATATTTTTCAGGACAGAGTGGTTGCAAAAAAATTAGTGATTTTGCAATACAAAGAATTTTTTTAATACCGTTGGGAGGAGGTGTGAAAAATAATTGAAGTCTAACTAATCTGATGGCCTTTTCGGTTTGTTGGCTCAGAGCGGAGCCGAGTGAATCTGAGTGAAACCGATCTTTGAAGTGCCAGTTTGACCCGTCAGCACGCGCGCCTTTTCTAACGTCTCACTTGCACTCGTGTGACTTCCTATAGGTTGAGTAGTGTCACGTGAGAGAAAATTTCATAGCGCGCGTGCTGAAGGGTTAAACAACTGTAGGTTTAAGGTTAAGTATGAACTTTCGGTCAAAGTCACAATACAATTCATCGGATTAGATTCACTCGACTCTGCTTAGGCTGAGTTCGACCAGCTCGGGTTAGTCACAATCTGAGAGTTGGTTTTCTCTCTCGCGCTTGCATATGGCATATGAAACTCTCCCTCATTTCTAACCAGAGGTTCGACTAACTCGAGCTGGTTGAACTCGGCCTCAGAGCAGCAAATGAAAAACACCAAGTTTTTGTTGGAATGTTTTAAATATTCATGTATTATTGGTATTATTATTATCATTACAGGAGCAAGACGTGACGCCGATGGTTATCTCTGGGTTACTGGTCGTATCGACGACATGTTGAATGTCTCCGGTCATCTTATGTCAACGGCTGAAGTTGAAAGTGTCCTGACAGAACACGCTAGTGTTGCTGAAGCCGCAGTTGTCAGCAAACCTCATCCAGTCAAGGGCCAATGTCTTTACTGCTTTATTACGCCAAATGAAGAGAGAAACTTTGATAAGCAACTGCAGGATGAGCTCAAAAAAAAAGGTGAACATTTATAGAAAACTGTTTGAATACTAAATGGAGATAATAACGGACCCGTAGGAAGAACGGGCGTTGCCATTAGTATTCTAAAAAATTATATGTTGAAATCGTTTTTTTTTTTTTTTTTTTTTTAATTTTTCATTTACAGTAAGGGATCGAATTGGACCTTTTGCTCAACCGGATGTGATCCAGCATGCTCCTAGTTTACCAAAGACGCGTTCAGGTAAAATTATGCGAAGAATACTTCGAAAAATTGCCATTGGCGACAGGAACGTGGGTGATACTTCAACTCTGGCAGATGAAACTGTAGTAGATCTGCTTTTCCAACTGAGACCAGGCGCCTCATTCAAGAACCTGAATCAATAAGAGACTTAACAATTTAACATCTGGGGTAATGTTGACTTTAGGGCAAGAAACAAATCGTGATAGAAGAAAGTAATTGATATCTAGTTTATTCAAGTTTGATTGTTTTCGGAAACGTTTAGATGCTTTATGATTACAAGATTATTTTCCTTTCGTTCTATAACGTTAATAAAATTTCAAAGTATGAGAGAAATATAAGGACAAAGTACTTGTTGAAAGTAATGATACCTTCTGTGACGTTTAATGACAGTTAATGTTGAAATATATAGTGTTTTCGATAGGAGTACACCAGTGCAACACCGCTACACCAGCGTTACACCGGTGTAGAATTTGTGTTCGGCGTGTCCACACTACACCGGCGCTACTGCTGCCATACCATAATTGCCAGTCAGAGAGTCAGAATGACGCTTCGTAAAAGAAATTTTTTCTTTCTAAAAATTAATTAACAAAATGTCAATGAGACTAGTGGGTCAAAAATTTCTTTTAGGAAGTGTCGTTCTGACTCTAACTGGCAATTATGGTATGGCAGCGTCCAGTAGCGCCGGTGTAGTGTGGACACGCCGAACACAAATTCTACACCGGTGTAATGCTGGTGTAGCGGTGTTGCACTGGTGTACTTCTATTGAAAATGCTATAAAGTTGAGAAATCAATTACTGAAAAATGCCACTGAAAATCATTTAAACTAGAAGTCATGATGCAAAGAGAAAAATGAAGCAAATAAGAAATCGAGAAAAAGTCGATAAATATTCATGCACGCACTCTCACTAACGCACGATATTATTATAACGAATATAACTCGGATAAAATAGCGAAAATTAACAATATAAATGTATACAAAGCGGATAAGCGAATAATGAAAATTTCCGTTGTCTCCGTTCTATGTGGGATGACGTTACATACATATCATTTTCTGCGAGACAACGTTTAGGTGTGATAATTATAATATAATCTAAGAGGTATATAATTGATATTCGATATACAAAAAAAATGAAACGTTAAAAGAATCGATGAATTAATTATACACTGTACATGTATATTATGTCTATCTGTCTATATATATGTATATAAAATGTTGAGACTCGATAATATTCAATGAGTACGATTAATTGAATTAATGCCCTTTCCGTACCTTCTACCTATCCTATCAGTCCAGCTCGAGAGCATCACAAGAAATTAAGGTCAAGGACATCAGTAATAACCTAATAACCAACATGATGCCGAGACAAAGTGGAAGGGGGTTTAATCGAACATCGTAAGAATAGAAACACGAGATGGAGCGATCGTAGCTCGATGTTTTTGTGACTCAAAACTGTCGAAACCAGCTGACAGCCTGACTGCCTTCTTCAGTGCACATCATTATATAGCATAGGCAGGACAGGCACGCCGAGAGACGGTAATCACTAATCAAGTAGAAGAGTTGGAAAAAAAGTACAAAAAGATATATTATATTATATAAGTATTCACGAAAACAGAAAGACAGTACGATATCATGAGTCTTGACAACTACTATGAGGCGGCCTTTGACTTAGTCAAGCAAGCTGGAGCAGTGAGTTTTTTCATTTTTAATTATTTACGTCAAAATTGAGACATTAATGCATTGCGTAATGAATGAGAAATATCTCATGACATGTCTCGTGTGAAAAATGATTCTTTTTTTATTTTACAAACGCGCACGCGAATATCAATACTATTTAACCCTCAAATAACTATTGAGGGTGTTTGAATGCGGTGTTTGTTGTTAGTGGGAAAAAGTATGGCAGTGATTATTAAAAATAAATAATTTTTTGCAGATTATTCGAGATAGAATTAATAGTCCAAAAGATGTTATGATAAAGACCTGCGATGTTGACCTTGTCACAGAATCTGATAAGCAGGTGGAGAAGCTCTTTATCGACGGAATTTCCGAAAAATTTCCCGATCACAGGTATGGGATCACAGTTTTTCAACTTAAATAGATATATTTATGAAATGATACTGCAATCTATGTATAAATAGAATTAACAAGCCGACTGATCAAAACATGTTTGTTTCATTATCGTGTAATTTTTATTTTTAAATATGATACGAAACAATATTACCACACTATTATTATGAATTAATAGAAAGGTTTAAATTTTTGAGATTTATTGGTGAAGAAACTACAAGCGATGGCGCGAAAGTCCAATTAACGGAGGCTCCAACCTGGGTAATAGATCCAATTGATGGTACCATGAACTTTGTACACACTCTTCCACATACATGCATATCGGTTGCCCTTTTAATCAACAAAGTCACAGAGATTGGAATTGTCTATAACCCAGTTCTCGAGCAGTTTTTCACGGCGCGAAGAGGCCAAGGAGCATTTATGAATGAAAAATCTATCAAAGTTTCCGGTGAAAAAGGTAATTGGAAGCAATTGAAACCATTAAAATCAATCAATTATTAATTATCGATCAATTCTGTCGTTAAACGGTAAAAAGAGATGTCGACAATTTATCGAAAATTGTAGACATTTCTATTTTACTAAATATCTCAGAAACTATGAGAGATATAAAATTTTATTGAACCTTTATTATATTGTAGGAAATGAAATTGTCTATAAAAAAGATTATATGTAATTTCGCTCTATTTCTCATAGTTTTCAAGTTATAATAAATTTTTTGAAACACCAATGAAATTTACTTTCTTATTGACTGATCTCCTTTTACTAGTTAACAACAGAATTATCTTTAACATTTCTTGATTAATCTCCTTTATTTTTGCTTTTGAGAACTGAAAAAGGCCCTTTTAATGGTGGAAATGGGAACCAGTCGAGACCCGGAGAAGATGAAAGTTGTGATGGAAAACATCCAAATATTAGTTTCTAAAGTTCATGGGTACGTTAATTATTTTATCTTGTGAAATAGAGAATATTAATTCATAATATTTTGAATGTAGTTTGCGTGCACTCGGATCAGCGGCTCTCAATATGTGTATGGTAGCTTTGGGAAGTGCGGATGCCAACTTTGAATTTGGAATCCACGTCTGGGATTTTGCAGCTGGCGATCTAATTGTCAAAGAAGCTGGTGGAATTTGCATCGATCCAGCCGGTGAGGTTTTGTTAACTTTTAAATATGGACAATCATCGACTTTATTACCTAAATGATTTGTTAATTGTCTAGGTGGAGTATTGGATCTTATGAGTAGACGAGTTCTCTGTGCTTCGTCCATGGAACTGGCTCAACAGATATCTGCTCTACTTGTTCAATATTATCCTGAGCACGATTGAAGGATTTAATGAACGGTGAACAAAATATAATTAGCAAGACGTACTTACGAACCTCCCAGAAAACATTACAGTTTAAGAGTTTATTGTACTAATTACCTGAATAAATTGTAATTTCTTTTCTTATTCAAATAATTGAGGCATTTACGACACGAAAAGTACTTGGTTTATTTTCGTTGGCAATGTTATGTCAGAATTATAGTGATTAATATGACTTTTAATTTTAATAAATGGTTGAAACTAATAAAAAATCATTAAATCATGAAACTTGTAATTTTATTGACATCAACAATAATCCAATAATAATGCCAAAGTCTTTGTAATATACATCCGTAGTCATCCATTATCACGTAATGTTTGCATCATCTCCGTTTCTTCATATTTCCACTGTATGCTTTCCCATCTGAAAACTCAGAATCATCATGGTTATATCACATTCAGAAATAACTCAAGCGTACTCTGGCAAGTCTGACAAGAAGATTACAATCATTTATATTTTTTAAGTAAATTCTGACTTCCAAATTACGCTTGATAGAGTAAAAAGAAGAAACATTAATCAAGTCATCGCAAACGGCTTTACCTTACCTGTAACGTGAATACTTACTGAGGTCCTTTTTGTTACCTTTCAAGATATTTGGATAAACCTGTGTATGTTAGTTATGTCTTTCTGACGACTCGAAGTGTATTGAGACGTTGATCGTACGTTTGAATCTCGATCCATCAGAGACGCGTGGCAATGAGTTCTCATCACTCCCGAATTCCTCATCCACTGCCTCCCCTCCTCACAGGGAGGACTACAAGTCAAAACATTACCAAACAGCCAATTAGAAAAATCAAGTCATCGATGACTATTCTCGTCTTGTATTATTTTTTATTTTTTTATTAAATCTTATTGCTAATAGTCCGAAAGGCAATTCAAACCCATCAAGTATTTTCAAAGTAAACTGTCAAGGTCCATTTCCGACAGATGGGACAAGCCAATCTTCTTGTTTCTACCACCCCTCGTTTAAACTTATTTTTTACCCTAACGCACAACACAATACATCTCTTGTTTATTACGAAATTAAAAAAGATTCAAAAACTGGATATACTAAATATCCCATAAGGCAGTCTCCCCATGAATACCTTGCAACGGGAACGGCGCTAGTGGCCCTTGCTAGATCCGCCCGCACTTAACGGTGATTGCAGAATTAATCGAAGATTCATCTGAAACATAAGCAGCCTCGTACAATCTTGCTTATCACCACTCAATAATCATAGCGCGTATTAGGTGTTTTTTGTTAAGAATTTTAACAACTCGGACATCATTCCAGCAATTTTTTTCAACTATTGTATAATTGTAATCCCACAAATGTGGCCTAAATAAACTGATTCATGTAAATGAATTGCTCAAAATTATGATTTTCCGTGCTGTTACATTCACAATAACAAACTCGTAGTGTACAAAATGTAGAATTTTGGCTAAACAATAAAAAAACTTATTCGCTGATTGTCAGGGCTTCTATTTACTTCCTGAATCTTCTTCCTTATCAATCATTTAAGCATTTGTCGTTTTATTTCAGCTACAGTCCTATTAAATATACAATTTTTTCTTGATTTGTTACACCAAATTTTGTCTTAATATCCTTTTTTTGCCTATTCTTTTTTTTTGTCGTTCAACTTGAAAACAACTCATTTGTGGTGTATGAGTATAGATGTGTGAAATGATTAGTACATGTAAAATTTTTCAATTGTATGTACGCGCGTTGCATGTGCACTTGGTCTTAAAATTTCTCGAAAGAAGCATAATCGACTGAGTTTATAAAAAAATGCGACTGCAAATCCGTAATTCAAAGAACATTAAAATCGTACAATCTATAATTTACGCTTCTTTGTAATAATTGAACCGATAATTTATCTAGGTCATTTCAATTTAACATCTCGAGAATGCGTCGTCATAACACACTATCGTTAGAAAATTAATCACATAATTTATACAAAAAATGTTGAACGTTTATCAAGTCTTCGCGATCTCTGACGATTCGAGAGTTAAAGAATCAAAAAAATACTTAATGAAAATTATAAGTGGCAGAATGAATTGGACAGCAAACCGAATCACTGATATGTATATCATTTAAATAGCTAATGAGGTGAACAAGAAAAAAAATCTGAAAAAAGTTTGTATGAAAAAAATAAAAAAATAAATAAAAAATTAATAAGATACGAAAATTTCCATTCTCGCTCAATTTCTCTCTTTTCTCATAATCGACAGAAATACGATGACGCTCGACAAAAAACTCAACGTCCAAAATGTACAATTTACGTTATATTTCAGAGAGACCAACTCCGTGCTCAGGTCCCCGGCAGCCGGGGTTACCTAGATCTTCTCTTGTATAAATGGATGGGCCAGAGCATGGTTCACAGTTATTCTCTTTCCCGCATCCAACATTAGTGTGCGTTCCAAAAGGTCTTTGAGCTGGCAGACTTTGCGGTTTTGCTCTGGAGGTAGAGAATTGCCGCCAAGCTCTGCACCGAGATCCCGCGTTGCCGAAAGTGTTGACATCACCACGACTTTTTCCTGCAATCATCCCAAACGTTGCAATCGGTTACAATGAATTTTTATGAGGGTGAAGGAGATTTTTTTTTCTTCCAATAACATATTTGGTGAATGTGCTTGCAAATATATCTAACTTACCTGTAAAAAAGCCTTATTTTTATGAAGATGATTTTTAGAAAATTGAATAATCGTAACTTACCCGCTCGGTAACTTTATCGACCTCGTGGTAGAGGAAATTGCAGTTTGAATCAAAATGCTGTTCCTTGAACGTTCCTTTCCTTATTAATTTATTGGGCATCTTGCCCTTGAGGTCCATGAAGAACTTCAACATTTGATTATTTGTTTTTCCAGAAAACATAATCTTCCCGGTGTACAACTCGTATATAGTACAGCCGACTGACCACATGTCAATTCCGAAATCATACGGTATACCAAGAACTAGAAAATGTTTATATTAATAATCGCTCCATTAATTAATCATGCTTTTTGTTATCGGCCTTCAAGTGGTAAACGAATTTTCCAGTATTCACTCAACAAAATATGAGCAAAAATTAAATATAACAAATCACATCAAAAAAGAATAGTTAAATAAATTGATGAATACTTACTGATTTCCGGAGCACGGTAAAATCTTGAAACGAGATAAGGCGTCACTTCGTTCTCATGGGCGTGAGACGCTGACCCAAAGTCGCATAATTTTAACACTAGTTTGCTCTCACTGACTAGAATATTGTCTGGTTTTATATCGCCGTGCAATATATTTGCCCGCTTCAGCAGTTTTAACGCAAGAAATAACTGTTGTGTGTATGAACGTACCGCCTTCACGTGCAGCCCAACATCTTTACCGTATTTTTTCAACACCTGAAACATTTATCGACATTACCAAGAAATATTAATAATACAAATGAATAGTTTCTTTTATGCAGCTAACTTACCTCTCTCAAATTCATTGCGAGAGGCTCAAATACCATACACAAGTGATTTTTATGAAAGAAGTGTCGAAATAAACGAAGACAGTGAAAACGGTCTTCAGGATCAGCATCGTTTAGTTTGCGAAGGATTTCAAGTTCCTTCAATCCAGTTCTATGCCTAAAATATAGAGAAACGTGAAAACAAAAACAATTTTCACATGTTTATCGTTGAATAAATAATTGGTGATCTTGCACTAACGATATGCTTTGCACATTTGAAGAACAAAAGAGCTATCATGACAAGAAAGGGCCTGCTAAAAAACAGACATCTGGCTAGAAGAAGACAGCACCGAGAGAGAGATAGAGGTTCAAAAATGGCTAAAAAAATCAGAAGAAGACTAAATAGCGAGAAGGTGAAATAAGTGTAATACTGTGGAATGTCGCGGGCATCTATAAAATTAGTGATTCGTGGTAATTTTTAAAAACATTCGATATAATCATAATGCAAGAAACATGGTTAATTAAAAGTAAAGAGCCAACAGAATTGCAAAAGTTAAGCAGTGAATACAAATGGTGGACAGAAGCCATGATAAAAGAAAACCCTAAAAAATGGGTAAGAGCAAGTGGTGGACAATTGATAGGTGTGAGAAAAGGTATGAATGAAAATGGGGAGGTGAGCGAATGGGAGTATATGGTCTAGTATTAAAATATTTTTATTCCACAAGAGGTGAGTCAATTATCACAGTTTATAATAATGTAGGGATGAAAAAAATCGAATATAAACTAAAACTAATAATTGAAGAATGTGTTGCAAATAGTACAAGGGTATTTATAGTAGGCGATCTCAATGCTAAAAAGGAGGTAAATCAATGTATCAATGAAACTAGCTCAACAGATGTCAAACCGACACAGGAAATCACAAGACACAACCACGAATGTGGAGGGTAATAAGCTAATAAAATTTTGCGAAAAGCTAGACCAGAAGGCACTAATTGGCAGATCAAAAGGAGACAGGAAGGAAAAAATTACTTTTGTGGGAGGGGTAGATGAGTACTGTGGTTCTGTCTTGGATCTCGTTCTGACGGTGGAATATTTCAAGATAATCTCTAGAACAAAATCAGATCACCTATCCGTTGTTTTTTCTTTCCAGAGTGAACATTCTATATATGAAATGAATGAGCAAGAGGATGAATTAAACACAAGGGAAGAAAGGTTAGTATGGAAAGCCGACGCAGCACAAAAATACAGTGAAGCTGCCTTTGAAAGTTGGCAAACAGATAACGGCGAAAGAGAGCTGGGGGAGTCGCAAATTGGTTCAATGAGGCATGCCGAGAACAGAGAAGAGAAGTATGAAGAAATCTCCGAATTTTTATCAAAAATAGAACTACAGAAAACAAATCAAAACTGAGCAAAAAGGGAAAAAGACTTAAAGAGGTATACCACAATGCGAGAGAAGAATGGATGCAAGAAAAATGGAAAAAGATTGACACAGCAAAGGACATCTCAAGATGGTGAGCTGCAGTAAACAAATTCGGAGCAAAAAACGGAAGAGCGCCAAATGAAAGAATAAGCGGAAAACAATGGATGTCACACTTTGCCACACTATACAAAGAAGAAAAAACAGACAAAGAGAAAAAAGTAGAAAAAAACCAAAGCGAGGAAGGACCCTGGGAGGGAGACAATGGAGAAGGGAATTCAGAAGATGAGAAATTAGATGAGGATTTTGGCAAATAGGAGTTCGAAGAAGCACTAGCAAAGATGGCCAACAAGAAAGTTTCAGAAGATGGAATTGCGGCTGAATTCATAAAATGACTGCCTAATGAACAAAAAGAGGAGTTGAGACAGGTTATAAACAGAATATGGCAGGAAGGAGAGATTCCAGAGGGATGAAAGAAAACTAGAATAGTGCCAATATACTAAGCTGGAGACGAGGACGACGCGTCCACTTACAGGGGCATCTCATTGCTAGGCGTAGGCTACAAAGTACTTAACAATAATTACGGCCGAGAGAGTAAGCAATTGGATAGAAAAAAAAAATGAAGCTGAGAGAAAGTCAAGTAGGCTTCAGAAAAAGAAGAGGAATGCGTGACCACATATTTGTTCTGAATGTTTCCATAAATAACAGACTAAAAACAAAAGGAGGCAAATTATATGTAGCATTCGTGGACTTTAAGGCAGCCTTTGATAGAGTGGACAGAAAAATCATGCTTAGAAAATTATGGAACAAGGGGCTAAAGGGAAAAATGCACAGGATGATAAGAGAGATATACAAAAAAACAATTGGCGAGATACAAATAGGGACAAAAATATCAAGAATTCAAGACCGATCAAGGAGCACGTCAAAAATGTTCGCTCAGCTCCATAATGTTTGATCTATTTCAAAACGACTTAGACGAAGAGTGGGAAAGGAAGAACCAAGGAGACACTGTCATAGGAAGTATTAAAATATTCTCTGAAGAGTATGCTGATGATGTAGGAATGCTCGTCAACGATGCTGAAGGCCTGAGGGATATGTTAAAAACATTAGAAAAATAGGTGGACGAAACCAAAAGGGAGGTGAAGAGAGAGAGAGAGAGAGAGAGAGAGAGAGAGAGAGAAACAATGAGAGTTATATGCCAAAATAAAGAGACAATTACGTATACTATATTCTATTACATTTTTAGAAACTTTGTAAAAAATACAAATTATACTACTAAAACCATTATTATTAATAATTAGTGATCAAGACTCACATGATTTCGTTATTTCTTATGATTTTCACAGCAACATCCAAATTGCCTCTGGCGCTGTCTCTCGCCCTAACAACGTTACTGAAGACACCCTGACCCGTATAACCGTAGACGACGTAGCGGGAGTCAAGAGTTTCCCCAACACGAACGCTGAAATATTTTCAGATAAATGATTGCTCAAAATCAATTTTTCTACTTCTTCTGAATAGGAACAACAGATTCTAACCGATAATATCCTTCAGCATCATCCCAATTGTCCGTTAAACTTGGATTTTCAGGACCTCCTTGGCGTTTACCCTCCACTGTAGGGCTCTAAAAAAATAAAAGACAGATAATTACAGATATAACAAAGAAAAAGGTATGCTTAAAAAAAGAACTCACGTTAAAATCGCCAATGTTATCGGCTTCAGCAAACATGTCCCACTCATTAGATTTCTTCACACTAGGCTTTTCCTCCTTCTTTTCATTCACCTTTGTTTCGTCCGTCATCTCCATCGGCTTGTCATGCGCTGGAAGTTGATCGAATCTCGACTTCTTTTTCTTCACCGGCTGTTGAATCTTCTCCTTGTCCGGCAAAGGCGGCGTGTGACTCTCTGAAGCCGACTCATTGTTATTCGATACAACCTCCACAGATTTGGGAGATGAAATTGATTGAACGGTACGAGGCGATACAGCAGTGATGCTTATGTCCGCTGATAAATTAGAGTCTTCAGTCGGTCCGCCTAATCGCTTGAGTAATTCCTCCCTCTGCTTTCTTCGTCTCTCAATAATTGCCTCCTCATCTTCGTCCTCTTCAATGTCAATATCCTGGAGCTCTTCCTCACTGGAACTGTCAGATCTATCCAGCTTAAGCCCCTCAGAAAGCGAATCTTTGTATTTGTCTCCACGTTCTCTCTTGCCATTCTTCTCCCTATCTCGGTCATTGTCACGACCATGTCTATCTCGATCTCGTCGACTCCTGGACAATGATCGCGATCTTCTGTACCTATCATTGCGGTCTCTGTCTATTCTGTGACGCGTAGGACTTGGTGATCTTCTCGGGCTTCTGGAGCGATCACGAGTCTTGTCATGATTTCGACTTTCTCGACGATCACGGCTGCTCGCTCTGTCTCTCATTGAAACGTGACGATCTCTACTCATGTGCCTGTCTCTACTACCATCTCGGCAATCTCGACTAGCAAGCCTTTCTCGACTTGGTCGATCTCTGTCACGACTTTCAACACGTCTGGAACGATGTTTTGAGTCACCCCTTGTATCTCTGCTCTTTGAATCATTGCGGGATCTCGATCCACGACGTTCCGCTTGGCGCTTTCGATCGTCTTCTCTACTCTCATATTTTCGTGATTCTTCTCGCCTTACAGACTCCCTGCGTCTCTCTTCCTCAACGCGCTTTCGAGAATCTTCTTTACGAATTTGTTCCTTTGACTTCTCTATAACTTTTCGTGTTGACTTGTCCACTTTTCGTGACTCATCTTTCTTTAAATCCTCTCTGGATTTCGTCTTCTCATCGCGTCTTTTGTCTGACTCTTTTCGCTTGTCGCTTGTTTCATCCTTGGACTTCTTATCTCGATTAATATCGATGATGACCCGTCGCTCCGTTGATTTGAGCACCTTCTTATGTTCCCTGCTACCCGATCTACTTCTGTGCCGCTTTTTTCGGGGAGTTATTTCTTCGCCGCTGTCGTCTTCTACGACGATTACGTCGGGAGTTACTACTTTCACCATTTCTTCAGAGTCAATTTCTTTATATTCTTTTTCCGATTCGTCTGAAAGGTATTGCACTAAACACGCTTGAAGTCGTTCCTAAAATGAATTTATAGTTTAAATAATAATTAGATTTTGTAATTTGGTTATTTGGGGATTTATTAATAAGAAATTGATTCATACCTTTTGCTTCATTAACTCTTCAAGATCAATATCGTCCTCGATTATAGTACAATCAACCTCGTCGGAGTCTAGATCAACGAGGTTTTCGTCTTCACTGTCTGTCGAAGGAATTTCCATCACAGAATTTTCAATTTTACCATTAACACTTGACTCTTTAATTCCAATTTTAGCTGCATCTTTTTCCTCCGAAGTGCCATTTTCGGTCTCTCGTTCCTTTCGAGGTTTTTTATGCTTCTTATGCTTCTTTCTGAAAGGAGGAGCAAAAAGAAATAATAAAGTTAGGAATCAAGCGATAATTAATTGAGATAGAAGTGAATTAATCTAAAAAATATACCTATCTTGCCTCTCAATTTTCCCTTCTTCTCGTTCTTTCTCGACAATTTTATCCTTTTTGTGTTTATGATGCTTGTGTTTCCTCTTTTTTTTCTTTTTCAGATCTAATGTTTCTGCATCTTCATCATTAACACTATACACCTCTTGTTTGGAATCGACATATTCCAAATCGGATGATCTAAAGTGATAAATAAAAAATATATTTGAAAATCTACAAATAGCACATGCCCTATTGTTTATATAGAGAAACTTGAATTATCGACAAAACTTAATGGCCGTTGATTTTTTTACGAGCAAGTAATTTATAAAAATAATATCTCACAAAAAGTTACATACACATATTAAATGTAAGATATGAAAAATATATAAATTCGAAAGTTGCAGATCCAAATGTCAGTACTCACGCCATATTGAATAGAACAAATAAATTCCAAAAATATACTTGGTATGTCTTCACACAAGAACGACAGACATCCACAAACTCATCAACGAGCCACCATCTTGTTTCGTTAATCGGACATTCGACGAACCCCTTCACGTTAATGCCCATCAAATGATGAGATTGTGCTATCTAGCGACGAAAACGAGGACTACTGCCGATAAAGCAGGCCACAATGAAACCGATATATAGCAAAATGAACTAAAGGCCGTCACACAATGGAAATTACTGGACAATATATATTACCGGCATACAAAAGATATGTATAAGAAGCAGACGATGCGATTGGTCGCTTCCATTGGAGCGCTACGCTGATTGGTGGATTTCCTACAGATATATCTTATAATTTACATTGGCTTAGTTTCCATCGAGACGAGTTGAAACAGAGTTATCCAATCCCAATGCACTTATACAAGAATGCCAAGCATCGGATTGATTAACTCCGTCTC
>JABSMT010024709.1:0-16342 GCA_018902335.1 Eumacrocentrus americanus | reverse complement strand
GTATTAAATATTTTTTTGGAGAACTTTAAAGAAATCTTTATCTATTTAATCTATTTTCTTCAATTAAATAATGTTTAATAATTTTTTCAATCGCCTGAAATTAATTCTGTATGTTAGGATTACTGAAATAAATACATTTTTTTTTTTTCAGAGCTATTCGAGTACAATAATACTTTTTTTTTTCTCAGTGATACAACAACGCGATTCTCAACATACGAATTGCATGCCTCATCATCATTACCATTTACCAGTGTTTTTTTTTTCTAATTCACTGACAAGAATTCCTGACTCTAATCTGTCGAAAATTATAATGCAAATGACAGGAGATCAAGGCAGTTCAGCTTGAAGACGCTCTCATGGAGGGCGAGGGTGAGATGGAAGTGTCTGACTCGGAGGAGGAGCCGCAGAGGAAGAAGTCGCGACCGCAGCCTGACGTAGATGGTGAAACCGAGAGAGTCCAGTCACTGAAGGAAGAGTCAGATAGTCTGAGATGTCAGCTAGAAGCGTACAAAAATGAGGTATCAATTGAAAATAAAACATTGTCCTCAAGACCTTATTCTTAATAGTTGATTTGTTTCGTAGGTTGATTTATTGAAGTCAGAGACGAAAGTGGAGATAGACGCAAAAGATAAGCAGATAAAGATGCTGCAGCAAACTCTAAAAGGCATGCAGGAGCAACTGATGCAGTCTCAAAAGCAACAGGCACAGGACGACCAAAAGATTAAGGATCTTACAGTTAAATTAAATGCTACCAAGATGGAGGAGCCCTTAGAAAATGAAGTTATCACGTTGGACAAGGACGACGACGTGAATGAAGAACCGAGAATTCCCAGACCAATGGCAGCAGTGCCTGGATGTGTTCAAGTGACTCAAAAAGACGCCAAACTCATTGGTAAGGTCTTTGAGAATCTTTAAAAATTATTGTTAACAATTCCTAAATGAAGCAAAACAATTTTTGCAGGTTTAATTGCTACGTTTCTTCACATTCATCCCTTTGGAGCAAGCGTCGACTATGTTTGGTCGTATTTACAGAAAATGGAGCCTGGAATCAGACCTAGCGAAGTCGAAGCTTTAATGCAGAGATTCCCTCAAGTATTCAAGCAAGAACTCTCTGGAATCGGTGCGAATATGGAGCGTCGTTGGCAGTTTTCGGGTTTTAATTTACACAGAACGAATCACTGACGACGGGTCTTTGTGAGATCGTCTTCAAGCCGAAGAGACGATCTCGAAGCATCATCCGTTATCAACGATGATGATGAAGTTTCAATACGTGATTCGGCGGATCATGACACCGCCACTTGTGATACCGAATGAATCGTAGGCACGATTTTTCTTACGTAAACAAAAAAGAGAAACAGAAAAAAAAAACGCTTTTTGATCTTGTATCGTTTGCCATACTAGTTTTTAGATGAATATTTCAATCCCGCCGATGTGTGAGTCTCGATGAAAAATCGAATTTTGATAAATAGCTGTGCAATAATAATTAACGACCAATTCTACATGTCTACGTATACAATTATAAGATTATGTACCATGTACATTCTCTCTTTTACGTACATACATTCGAATTGAGTCATTTTCATTTCATATCATTATAATTAGGCAAGAATAAAAATTGTTGGAGCTGAAAAACGAAAATATGACGCAGCTAATAGCATAATTAAATAATTAATGAAGTCAGGGACAGATAATCCTATGAATAGTCATAGGTTAAGATTGTTTAATCATCATGAAACAAATAAAAACCGTGTGTACGTGTTTGTCAATTTATTGAAAGAAAAAAAAAAAAACATTTTCATAAATTCGCGCGCGGCCCATTCAAATAATTCCTAACCTCTAGTTCCTGCATTACCGACGGGATCTGTTACCGGAAGCGTGCGGTCTTCTGATGTAAAGAAAAAAAAAGCCACCAAGTGTCTAGAGACCACGAGAACGAGTTTGATCAGTGGCCGTTGACGAGGAGGCGCGTATTTATCTGACTTTCATTCGAATTAACGTGACTATTAATCATTGTGACATCGTAACCCGTACGTAAGCTTTTATTAGACAGTTGTCGTTGTATTTTTTTTTAACAAGAAGATCATCGCACAATTGGCTATAGAGAGCTCTCTCTCAAGAGAGAGAGAAGTCGGCCATACTCAAACAACCGCCGCGAGCACGGTGTGTGTGAGAAGCAGGCAACGACAAAACGGAAGATGAAACGATAAAACGACGTTGTCTTCGCGGTTATAGATGCGCGAACGTAACGTGGCGATAAACGGCTGGATCGTGATTTGTCTCGTAAACGTTTCCGCATATTGTCTGTACACCGGTAGTCACGAAAAACGAAAAAATAATTGGCAAATTCGTGTGCGTTGTCGGTCGTCGGAACTAGTCGTGGTATGAGCACCAAGGCGTCCGTTAATCGAAGGGTCTTGGCGATCCAGGCGAAGAAGAAACGCTACAAGCCGACCAAGCGAAAGGGCAAAGGCAATTCGCAGACTGATGCTGAGAATAGTGGTGCACATTGCTCGAAAACGCCTACGACAAGACCAGGACAGACTTCTGAGGGTGGGCAAGACGGGGCAGGACAAAGAGCTTTCACAACTGACAACGGAAACAGGTACTTTGCAATTTAATTTGTTTTGACTTCCCACTAGTTAATATCAAGGTGAAATTAGACAAGAAATTGTGTGCACTTGGATAATTCTGAGATTTATTTTGTTTGTTTGTTTGTTTGTTGTTCAGGTTGGAGCCCAGTCACAGTTCTAGCAATGAAACGATTGAGGACGACGATGACGTATACAGCAGTGAGGAAGAAGAGCAGGAGGACAGCAGTGACTACTGCCAAGGTGGCTATCATCCTGTGAAAATAGGAGACCTCTTTTTGAATCGTTACCATGTCACTAGGAAGCTTGGTTGGGGTCACTTCTCTACAGTTTGGCTTTGTTGGGACTTGCAGGTATACATTCAGATTAAAATCGACAATTGGCAGCTTTATTTATTTGATAGACAATTATTTATCTTTAATGTGATTTTTTTTTCGTCCAGGACAAACGATTTGTTGCATTGAAGGTCGTAAAGTCTGCATCCCACTTCACAGAGACTGCTTTGGACGAAATCAAGTTACTAAAAGACGTACGCGACACGGATCTCAATGATCCGAAACGCAACAAGACTGTTCAACTGCTGACTGACTTCAAGATCAGCGGAATCAATGGTCTCCACGTTTGTATGGTGTTTGAAGTGCTCGGGCACAATCTGCTTAAGCTAATTATCAAGTCGAACTATCGAGGAATCCCAAGGAACAACGTTAAACGGATCATCAGACAAGTCCTTGAGGGTCTGGACTACCTTCACAATAAATGTAAGCATCGTAATATAGACGTTATTTCTTATCTCACTTTTTTGTTTTGTTTCTACTTCAATTCACCACGTCAAGTAATTGATCTCACACTCTTTGATAGACTTACGTAACATTATTGGTGCAGGTAAAATCATTCACACAGACATCAAACCCGAAAATGTCTTGATATGCGTGGACGAGACTTACATAAGGAAGTTGGCTTTTGTGGCGACAGAACTTCACTCTCTGGGGCTCAAGTTGCCAGTGTCTCTGGTCTCGACAGCACCGAAAAAGTTCCAGGAGCCCACACCTAATGCAAAGATGTCCAAGAACAAGAAGAAACGTCTGAAGAAGAAGGCCAAACGACAGAATGAATTATTGAAGAAGCAAATGGAGCAGATTGAGGAGATTGAGGAAAAGTCGAAGACCGTAAACAACATAAGAGAGAATGGTGGAATAAGTGAAGGAAATAGTCCTGATCAAGACCCAAACACAGAGAGCATCGAGGAAAATACGGAGAGCAAGGAGTCACCTGACATTTCTGATCCTCCAGCTTCACCTCACATCAATGGAATTGATTCTCTGGCTGCTGGCGAAGGATTAGGCAATCAATCGTCAGAGAAACCAGCGAATACAACGCTAGAGACTGCTCCAATGGGCGACATGGTGAAGAGCTGTGGAGATGGAGTACACCCACCTGATCGTGAAGACATTGACGAGTGCAGTGAAGGTCAAAATCTCAATCCTCCTGACTCGAAACACCCGAAAAGAGCATCTGTGGCACCACTAGATCCGGCTCTGGTTGACTGCGAGGTCGAAGTGAAGATTGCAGACTTGGGCAATGCATGTTGGGTGCACAAGAAATTCACAGAGGACATTCAGACACGACAGTACAGGTCTTTGGAGGTTTTGCTGGGTGCTGGATACAGTACTTCAGCTGATATTTGGTCGACTGCATGCATGGCCTTCGAGTTGGCCACTGGAGACTATTTATTCGAACCTCACAGCGGTGCAGATTACTCCAGGTACGTTATTATTACTTAAATAAATAATTTTTTTCTATGAATCATTTTTTATGTTCCATTCAGATACAAATGAATTGATTCAGTATTTCTTTCAACGTCAAAAAGATGAAATTTGTCATTTATTTTTGCTTTAAATTGTGTAGCTAGATTTCTGTAATAAGATCAAAGTTAACTATACAATCTATCCAATGAAATCTACAGAAAGATATTCAAATTATTATTATCTCAATAATCATCAATAACTGTATCGATGACTAAAGATTAATTAATCAGTCTTTACAATTAAAGAATCGTTGTTTTAAACTATTATTTACAGAGACGAAGACCACTTAGCACATATTATTGAGCTTCTTGGGGAGATACCACGACGTATAGCCCTATCTGGCAAATACTCAAAAGCATTTTTCAACAAGAAAGGCGAGCTGAAACACATCACCGGTCTCAAGCCATGGGGATTGTATGAGGTGTTGACGGAGAAGTACGACTGGTCATCAAGTGAAGCACGAGAATTTGCTGATTTCCTCACACCGATGCTCGAATTTGATCCAAATACACGAGCGACTGCAGCTGAGTGCCTCAAGCATCCGTGGTTGCAAATCAAGTGAAAAATGTTTATCTCAAACGTTTCATTCTTGAATAAAATTCTGCAAATCTCCGTCATAAAAGCTCCTCCACGCGCAACAACTTAAAATGCAAAAGGAAAAAAGTGCGTTGGGTTTGTTAGTTCAGGGTTTCACTTCACCCACAAAACGCGGAAGTAAATCATCGCGTCGTGAGACCGAAAAGTTTTTCATTTTTCTCCACCCCACAACAACAAAAACGCGTCCTCCATTATTCTATGGAATTAAATGGAATATTCGCGAGAGACATTTGTACAAATCGATAACGAAAAGAGGGTCTCTCTTGCCTCTCTAGTTTGATCGTGCGCCCGACGATAATTATCCAAGTCCACGATAGAACTTAGCACAAAGACGAAATCGAGAGTCATTTGAGCTTGTTTTGGCCCTGGAGCTCAGTCTTGACATTCCGGCCTGACAGTCGACTTTTGAAATTCGTCCTGAGTGATAACAACTCTCACTGGATGACCCTCCTTGTTAATTCGTGTATTAATTTTATAGCTTTTCTTCGTTAACCAGTACTGTCGGTCTCTCTATTTTTTTTTAATTTCGCAATGACGACTTAAATTAGATCAATAAGTAAAAAATGCCCAAATATACGTGGGAATCATCACGATAATTACCTTCATTACAGCTGCGATTATATTATTATTTTCTTTTTTTCGTGAAAAATAACAATTTAACAATGAAAAAAATAATATGATTGCACATATACTAGATTAAATTAATTCTCGGGGAGACCCATCAATTGGTTAAATACTCAAATAACTATCGGAGCACATAGGTATAATAATTTGCAAATCGATCATCCACAATCCTGTTGAGATGCTGATACCAGTGGTGGAGCTAAAAAAAAAACAATTTATATATATATATATGGATTTGTGCATGCCAGCAAGTTTTCGAGAGAACTCTCTGCCGACGAATAATCGTCTTCTATGTCTTTGTATAGCGACTTTTTTTTTAATTATTTGTGACACGTTTCGTTTAATAACCACCATGCATCATCAATCATCATAACATCATCAAAGTCACTCGTGACCGCTGTACAGTTATTATCATATAAGTAAACTCATCCGTGAGACATACGATAAGTTGTATTGTCACGCGTTAAAAAATATAGGCAAACAGACAAAAAAAAATATGAAAAAAAAAGAGTAATAACGCGAGTTAAGTCGATCGGGATTTAATTAATTTGTATGTAAATTTTAGACGCGAATTTTTACCGTCATTTGTCGTTTGTAGATGAATTTTCATGGACCTCAATTGAGTATCATTGTTTCCTTGATTTAACGACAGTCAGCCCAAGTCTCGTTGCTTGCTGAATAATCCTCTTTTGTAGTTTGCATATTACGATCAACTGTATGAAAAATTATCCAGATTTAATCGAAGAAAAGAAAAATGAAAAAGAACAATTGATAAATAAATATTTGCAAGCCGACAAAAATATAAAGTATGTAAATTTGCCAACTAATCGTTAGGAATATCTGTAGAGACCAAGCAAGCAATATCTGTAATCCGTATAGAGCTCAATGTCCGATTGACTTTACAAACTATAACAATGACGATCTTGAATAATAAAAAATGGTCAAAATGATTGATTGCAAGGGAACAACAACGAGAAGTGATTTTTTTTATTTATATAATTTTAACAGCAAATTGACACGTAAATACGTCGTTATGAACGTTGATGTGCGGTTTCTTAGACTTATGTACAATAGAAATCGTATACTCTGCATGCTTAGCTGATGCCTTCACTCGGTAAAAATAGCAGAATGTATGCAGTATAAAGAATGGAGAACAAAAAAAAAAAAATAATTGACTATAAACGAAAGAACAAAAATGATTTGCGACATATAATAAAGAAATGAGGGAGTGAAAATATAGTAATTCTATTGCGTAGAGAGTCTTATAATATATCTTAAGAAACCAATTGCAGGCAGAACAAATAATGTCGCGCGAATTTTTAGTAAACTTTATCCGTAAAATAATCAAAGCGAGATTTCTTGCCGCAAGATGTGAACACACAAATTGTTGTATTGATGATGATAAATTCGCGACTGGAGCATGGGACAACGAGTGGCAAACGTGTTCCGTTCCGAATCTGTTGCGGACAATACAATCACGTTGAATTATTAGACTGTAAAAAAAAAAAATGGTCCTTCAATTATTTATTGTCAATGAGGAAACAATCGCGCAATTATTCTCAATTTTTTGTTTATAATAAACTCTACCGACCAGGAATGTGTCGCATGAAAAATAATAATAATTCTCTCCATGTTTTTGTATTGCCAGTGAGTTTGCTACAAAAACACCGAAAAGTGTTCACAGATTTTTCTCCAGCGATGTGACTCGATAAGTGAATGTAACAGCAAAAAAAAAAAAAATGAGAAGAAACAATGAAATAGATGAATTGTAAAATGTTAATGAAACTTTAGTTGATAAAAAAAAAAACGGACGCAACCACACCGCGTGCTCCAGTCACTCGATGTAGGAGGCAGGCGTGAAATAAAAAATTAATTAAATGAGACAAACCGAAACAGAAATACAAATGATAGATTCATAAAACTATTTAGCCGAATAAACGAGGCGAATGAGTTTAAATTAATGGATTTGATGTTTGTGTAGACGCTGCCTATCCCATATGTGCCCTTGTCACATGGACATTTACAATAATTGATCCATGTAAAATCCCTAAAAAAAATCTTTCTTCCAACCAGCCCGAAGAATACGTAAATAAATTCGCATTAAAATTATTTATTAATCTTCTTGCATCTCCTATACACCTGAATAGAAAAATCTTGTTTTTAAAAAAGGTAAAAGAAAATTGAGGGAACAGATTTTTTATCATCACCAGTACAAACTATATCAGCTTTATTGTCAATATACAATTTTATCAGTAAGCTCCTCTCCATCGTCAACTCATTTTCCAAGTACGTAAGTATACACGGTGATAAAAAAAATTTTAATAAATAAATCTGTTCTTCTAGTAATTATTATATGAACCTGAGACCATTCAGTCGGCAATTCTATCAACTGTCCATGATGATTGAGTAAATAAATACGAAAGAAAATTTTTATTTGCGTTATGTTCCAAAGTGTGGACGGAGCGCCAAGAAAGTCGCTATAGAAGAAATAATTATTCTTTGGATTTGTGGCTTGAAGAAAAAATACTGAACTGATTATACAATTAGATAAACGGCCCTGCCGTGTGGTTTTCATCAAGAATAAAATTCACCAAAATTCATACATTATATATACATAAAGTAGAAGAAGAAAAAACAAATACGTAATCATTTATATCTAACAACTAAGCTAACAATTTATAAATCAATTAAGCATTAAGTCTCCTTTTGAACCTATTGAGTCACAGCACAATTAAATCCATCATTCAATCCATGAATAAATCCTCGAAATCTCTGAAAATTAATAGATATTCCAAGTTACACAAAGTGCGAGAATTAAATTATTAAATTAAGCAGTCAGTACATCATTAAACTACCACCACCACTGCTGGATTAAACAAGACAATTTTGCTTTTAGTTTGGACAGAGAGTAACAAAAATCAATATAAAATTAATCATCGCACGAAAATTCCTGAGAACTAAATTACATTTCCTGCATATATACACACATATGTTTCTTCAGCAAAAATACGCACATTGAATTGTGCAATGATTAAATATTGATGTGATGATGACGATGAAGGACTAGAGAATGTAAAATAATCACGTATGTCGAAGAGTGTAATTAATTATGAGTACCATGGATGAATCCTGTATTGTTCGAATGCATATGGACGATAGACGCACATCTTCTTGGCATGATTAATTAATACAGAGAAGCGATTAATTCAGCAGGACACAGAAACACGTTGCACATGGAATTTAAATACTCAATATAGACCCATGGCTTGGACGTCCTGTTTTCCCCGTTCCATGGCCCTCACTCCTCGTTTCTGTTGGAGTTCCTGCGTTGAGCTGTGCAGTCGAAGCAGTCGTGGTTTCCTCGTCAGACTCCATAGGGCTTATTCTGATCGCTTGATACCACTGATTCGTCAAGTCTGTCATCTGGGACTTGCAGTCTTTCAATTCCTGCTGGGTGAAGCGTCTCGTGAAGAATGGAATGAAGAATTTCAAGTCCCAACGTGCGAACCCACGAATACGTGACTGCATGAATGACACCTCCATTTCTTCTTCGGTCAGCTCTGAGAGATGCTCTGAGTCTATTGTTTGGCCCTGAAAACCATAAGGAATTTTTAATTTATAAGCCATTATAGCAGCTTATTAGTAGCAATTCAATGGTGAATGGCCTACAGTTGGACCATTAACTGAATCAACGACTGACTGAGTCAACATCGATTGACTGCGCCAAAAGGACATGATAATATCAACTTACCCATTCTCTCGTTTTACTGAGGGAGATTTCCTTGTCTCGTTTTCTTCTTCTGCTGCAGTTCTGCTTTTTCTCAGCCCTGAGGAACTTCAACAGTGGCATTGTCGATCCCCCGAAGATAAGAGTCGTGAATAAGACAATTATAAGCGTAGTTGTGATGATAACGTGACGAGTTTCATCGCTGAAGTTGAGATGAAGCGAAAGAGCATAAGATATAGCGCCTCGCAGTCCACTGAACCACATTATGAATATCATTTTCTTTGTTATCTGATGCTCTCGGAAGCGATTGACAAGAAGGGCCAGTGGGAAAATATTTGCAGCTCTTCCAATGAGACAGAGAATGAGGGACCAAATGACTAGAGCCGGTTCGAATCGATGTCGAAAGCTAAAGAGGGCTAAGCCCAAATAAGCAAAGACACAGGTCTCTGCAATGAATGCAAGCGTTCTCATGGTCTGCTGCATGGTGATTTGCGTCACTGTTGATAGATTAAAATGCGTGTAGTGTGACATGACGATTCCGTTGAATAAAATCGCCATTATTCCAGACAGTTGAATGCCCTCGGCAAGGACGTACGGAGCATAAGTGAATACTAACATTATTCCAAATTCGAGCGATGGATTCTTTCGTAGATCAACATGTTTCAGCAGTAGAGCACTTATCAGGGCAAAAACGACGCCAATTCCAGCAGAAGCAAAGAACATCAGGCAGAATCGATTAAGTCCAAGAACAATAGCTTCTCCTGTTGTCGCTCCATTGTTCGATTCAAGTACTGAAGTCGTCAAAACGATTGCAATTGCATCATTCAGGATGGATTCTCCAAACACCAACATGTTCAGTACAGGGTCAACGTCTAGAGCATGAAAAATAGCTACAGTTGCCACAGGATCAACTGCAGATATCAAAGATCCAAAGGCAAAGCTCTCTACAAAGCTCAACTTGTAAGCAACTTCTGCCAGGCCCAGCAAATAAATTCCAGCTCCAATAACGAAGGCCGATATAGCAGTTCCAAAGATGGCAAACACTAGGATACTCCCAATGTTCTGGAAAAAATTACCCTTGTGCAAATTATAGCCTGACTCGAATATAATTGGTGGTAAAAGCACAAGGAAAAATGCGGTTGGTGAGAAAGCTTCTTCTTTTTTCCAATTGGCAATGTTCTGATGGGACATCAGATTGATAAACATGCCTATAGCAGCTCCAAGGAAGACAATAACTACGGATTCAGGTAAATATTGGAAATTAGTCTGCAGCATTAGGTGAATCAGAAGGATTCCAAGTGCCAGAACGCAGAGGACAAAAAATATAGACATGGAACTATTGTGTTCCTCTTCAGCTGAGCCTTTGTCTGGTAGGACAGGCTCCACTGGAGCAACTGTCGTCGTTGTGCTGGTATTTGTTGCATTTATAACGTCTGAAGCTTGAGTAGCGATTGAATTGTCTGTTGATGAATTTTTCTTGCCACTCTCTGTGGTGACATGAGGTGGATATGATGCAGAATTTGCGGTTGTAGATCCGTCAAACTGATTATTATTAGGTGTGGCTGTAATCTGAGTTGATATCTGTGGACTTTCGCTACCAGTTTTCGTTCCAGATGGTTCTACATGTTGATTCGTCTCCTTCGATGACTTTGTGTCTGTCTGAACGTTTGATGATACTGGATTCTTGCCATTTATATTATTCTCTGTATTATTAAGTTTCGTTTCTGATGATTGTTTGGCGAGATCAGTGATAATTGGAGACTTCTGTGTGCCATTGGCACTGTTTGTCGACGTGACATTTTCGCCTGACGTTAAATGTAGAATGGAGCTTACCAGAAACAACAAGAGTAGCAACCAGAGCAATGAGAATTTTTGTGGTTTTATAAATAGTATTTTTAGAAAATTCATGGTGTCTCACTATCACATTTTACAGACAAATAAAATGATGCAATTTATTGCCACCTACTGGTAATACTTTTTGTTGTAGGATGTAAGTACAGAGTTTAGATGTCTTACTGAAGAATCACGCTTAGTTGATTGAATTTTTTACAATGACTCACGCAAAACAGAAGTTGCGCATTGGACAACTGAATCCCGAGACACCCACAATATTTTATTTCTGTTCTAGAATGTGTATTAATATATTTTTTGGCAATATCAGTAGACATAACTCATATAACGTCACAACACGTCATATGGAGAGCCATGCAGTGACTCGCCCACACACATGATAAAAAGGATTATTGACAGTAGAATTCAAATTTGGCGCCATCTGCCATGACATGATTCCGACATAACCTCAAAGCGCGCCGTTTAAGTTTATCGTATTTTAACTATTTTTAACGTAAATTAACGGATTAATTAGTTAAAAAAAAAGAAGACAAAAAAAAATCTGAAAATGGCTGGTGGAAAGAATGCACAAGGAGCATTTCAACCGGTGAGAATAATCGTGAAAATTAATTTATTTGTTATTTTGCGTGTCTAACTTACATTCATGATGTATTTTAGGACTCTGATGTCCACATTTCTTATGAAGATCAACAGAAAATTAATAAATTCGCTAAAAAAAATGCACAGATGGATGACCTGAAGGAAGAGCTCAAAATGAAACAGGTTAATATCTACACGAAATATAATTAAATAACCTGATAACTTACCTTACCATAAATGGCAATGGAGCGTATCATTTTCTCTGTTATAGAATGAACTGCAGAGTGTAGAGGATGCTTGTGATGAGCTAGCATTGATGGATGATGATGCGAAAATTCCATTTCGTGTAGGAGATTTATTTGTCAATCAAGACCTCGAAAAAACTCAGGTATTTATTCATTACTTATTTTCTATCATTTATAATATTAATTCGAATTCACTACTGAATTATTGATCATTTCAGAAATGTTTGGAAGTCGAGAAAGAGAGGAAATTAGCAGAAATAGCAGAACTTGAAAGTAAAACTGCTGATTTGAAAGGTGTAATGACGGATTTGAAGGCTCAATTGTATGCAAAATTCGGCAGCCATATCAATTTAGAAGCTGACGAAGATTAATTACTCAATATTCGTTCTTTAATTAATAATAAAAAGAGTATAAATGCTGTAATTCATCTAAAAGTCACGCGCATTGTCATAATTCAAAATACTATTGAAAGCTTTTTTTACTACTACTACTACTACTACAGAAAATAAACACTGAATCAAATTAATTCTTTCATCATTTATTTCTTCGCTTGATAATACATACAGTAAGCTGTGTATTAAATTACAAGTTTCAAGACTGTAATTTAATGGATTTTTAAACAGAGTTGAAGGTCTCTTATATGAAAGTACTTAAATAAAATATAAAGTTAACACATAAGTTATATATGTTAACATGTAGAGTCCATCGTACATTACATGTTTTAAGAGCCGATGTTAAATGCAGCCGAGTGCTTGAGTGTTTGCCAAACTAGAACGGGCCTTTCGGGTGCTGAAAAAGAATAACAAAGGTGGGGCGTCGTCACTAGAGAACTATTATTAGTAAAAATACAATTAAAAACATATGGATAAGTAAGGAATATCTATAAAAGCTTGGTCATGATTAAAATGATATATCTTTATTGCACAAAAAGTTTGGACTATCAGCAATAAGCGCAAAATCTCTCTCAAGTTTCTAATGGTAACATATACACAAAAAGCCTGTGAAATGTCGTCGTTAATCATTTCGGTACTTTGCAGAACATCCCCGCTTCCTTCCATCTTCCCTCCCTGTTGAGGTAATTTTAGTTTCACCTCATGGCTTCAGTCATCTCACAGTTCATGAACTACGATCTGCCAATTCGGCTCGACCGCAAGTGCCGCAGTCTACGTGCGATTTTTGCCGCTTAGCATCCATCTTCTGCACTTATTCAATAGTTTTTTCATTAAACTAAAAATGGATATTGCCAAAGAATTAGTGCTACAGATGAGAAGAAAGAATAAGTCACACGTGGGCTATGGTTTGCAAGGAGAAAGTGAAGCTCTTGTAGGACACATACTGCAAAACATGGCCAAATCACCAATGCCATCGTTAAAAGCAGACAGAAAAAATGATAAAGACTCAATTAAGTATCGAGAAGAAGGTGAGTACATATTTTTTTATAATTCTCCCTGCGACTAGTAATAATGAAATTAAACGTTAATTGACACAGGCAATCAACAATTTGTTGCTGGTGATGATCAGGAAGCTATAGACAGTTATACCCGAGCTTTAGCCTACGCAAATTCAAAAGAACTCATGGCATATGCCCATGCGAATCGTTCTGCAGCCCTTTATCGCGAGCAAATGTACAAAGCGTGTTTAATAGATGTTCAGGCAGCGTTAGGACTTGATTATCCAGAGGACAAGCGACAAAAGTTGAAGGAACGAGGAATAAAAGCAATGGAGAAAATGAATGAGACCTTAAAAATCATGAAAGACCAAGAATTATTAGAAACTGTGAAGATTACTTCTGATGATAGTAACACATGCCCATTTGGTGATGTTGAGAGTTCAGCAGTGAAGAAATTCCCCCTGATCTCGCCCGTTGAGAACGATGATCCTGAAAAGAAGTGTTCTATTGAAAAAAAAGTCGATAAAGATTCTAGTAAAGTGATCAAACCAAGATATCTTCTTAATCCAGAAGTAATGACACAGCCTTATGGACCTAGTGAAGAGGCTCCTGCAAATAGTAAAGGTATACGTATCTCGTTCTCTAAAGAATACGGACGACACTTAGTTGCCACTAAGGAATTCAAACCTGGAGATATTTTAACCATTGAGAAGCCTTATTGCTGGGTTATTTATCGAGACAAATTTTATACTCACTGCTATCACTGTTTGGAGAGATGCTACTGCTTGATTCCATGTCCCCATTGTCCTCTTGCTCAGTTCTGCTCTGAAGAATGCAGAACGCTGAGCTGGAACTTGGCTCATCGTACAGAATGTCCAGTTCTTGGAGTCCTTGTGAATCTTCTGCATGTTGAGGAGGATAAGGTGAGGATGGTAGTGAAGATTATGCGGCTCTTAATCACTGCAACTTCAGATGGCAAGACAATTAATGAACTGAAGAAAGACATGGAAATTGCAGAGTCAAATCCAGGTATTTCAATCTAACTTCTTGTCTATGATAAAAAAAAATGTGTATTAATTTATTGGATAATTTGTCTTGTAGATGATAGAACAGCAGGATTCACTGACGACGGGGTCTTGGATAGTACCAGTGCAAGATCAGCTCTGAGTCTCGCAACAAACATGACAACACGTCCACTTATTGGTATCAGTGCATTTGCCTGCATCTCTGCACTCGCTGGAATGCTTTTGGCGACACAGACGAAATTCTTCGGGAAGAAATATCAATTGCCTGAGCTTCAGAATATTTCTCCTCTTCCGGAGATTAAATTTTGCGGAGGTCTTATGCTCAGAGCATGTGTTATAACTTCATCCAATTGCTTCTCGGTAAATTAACAATTAATCAATTGTTTATTGTTCTTCATTTCTTTAAGACTTGAATTCTCTTTTAGATTCAACCAGAGTCTGGAATTAAATCAGGCTCCGGGCTTTTCGTTGCACACAGTCTGTACAATCACTCTTGTGCCCCAAATACTTTTAGACACTTCGAGAGTCTTACAATGATCACTCGAGCAATGGAACCCATTTATCCGGGAGAGCAAGTCTTTACCGGATATGGTGCTGATTATTCTTACATGCCGAAAGTGAAGAGGAAGGAAAAATTGATGGAGGAATATTTATTTGATTGTCAGTGTCCAGCTTGTGTTAATGACTGGCCTACTTATCAAGAGATCCTGAAGAGTCATGTTGGTTCCATCACGAAGAACAAGAATCTCGTGGAGCGACTGAAACCATACAAGCAACGATTATTAACAAATAAATATGACGTCGAAGCAGTCAAAGAAGTTCTTGGGATACTTCACAAGGAAGTGACGAAGCCCTGTGAAGAGATATTACATGCTGTACAATATCTGAGAAGTTATTACTTGGGTAAATTGCATAAGAGTTTATAAAATTCTGTAGAGCTTACTTGCTTATTATTCTGCCTTTGCTAATAATTGCTTGATGCTTGTTTTATAATTGCTATTGATGTTAATTGGCTACAGTTTGACAATTATTCGCTACCCCTTGCAGCTTCGTAGACCACCGGCAGCTTGAGATGCTTAGCTATATTGATTGGAAAGGATAAATCTTTTTATCTTTTTATTTTTTAGATCCTTAAGAATACATCCAGTGTCTCGAGGAGCACTAAACGAGGTGATACACAGGTTTTCTCTATCTGATTTATTATTAGAATTGTCACAACATTGTCTTTAAAGTGTTACATAATAATCATAGAGTGCACAATCTATGAATGTATAAATAAATGAATCTCAATGAAACCCATGTTTTTGAATCATTTAAAAATAATAGAACTATCAACTACACTTTCTACATATTTATTGTAAAAACTTGACGATTTGTGATTGAATATTGTACCAGGAATGTACAATCGATATACACAGCTACAGAACGAAAAAGAAATATTATCAGTTGCCTGGTATACGTGAACTCAATCAACTTTATACTATTATAATATATCAATGGAAAATGATGCGATGAATTAATATACGTAATTATGCATAAATTCATTGGACATTATCGTAATTCAACGTGCATCGAATCTAAGATTCAATAAATCAATTAGAAACGGTTGATATTCGGAAAAGCGGCAAAAAGCGGCTGAGGTGCAGGCGTTGGCTGTGGATCTCCGATGCTTTTCAGCAGATTTCCTTGCAGCAGACTGTCGAGAGCCTTTTGAACCGTGGGATCATTCAGCAGAGGTGAGGGTGTCACTCCTGTGTTGCTTGTAGACGTTGTCGAGGTAGTCGTTGCTGATGCTGCTGGCATAATGATAATACCACGTATTTTCCATCAACTTACAGTCCCATTGTTGAATATTTTTTCGTAATTATAATTATACAAAAAATAAATAATAATGATAATAATAATAATAAC
>JABSMT010024598.1:0-16346 GCA_018902335.1 Eumacrocentrus americanus | reverse complement strand
AGGTATATATATATGTGTGTGTGTGTAAAATAAATCAAAAAATTTGCGATGTGTATTAAGGTGGAATTTTTTTTCTCGTCTTCAAGTTCGAACGTGTGTTATAATGGCGGCGGGATGCAGTGAAGCATAGATCCTCACTTTGGAATAATCGCAACACACGTCAGAATGCATCACACTCACGTCCCCACCAGTATAAGTTGTAGTGCTTGGCCATTTACAGCCGTTCATCGCCACTCTGACAAGTTCCTTCGTGCTATAGCACATGGATGCACACATACACACACACACACACACACACACACACACGTACTTATACATTTCTAGCAGATGGTGTTATAAGCGGTGGGATCAAGTCTCAGGATAGAAAGAAAGATAAAAAACAAAGTTTTGACGTCTATCAAGTGACTTTGAAATCGATTTGTCTGATTTTTCCTGACGACGTGGGAAAACGACCAACCCTTCTATTTCAAGAAAAAGTCTCCGAAGAAGAAGAGGATACTTATAGAAGAGAAATGGTTACGAAAGCCGGCGGATGTTAATCCCACGGGATTAAGTGAACGACCAACGGAAGCAACGACTTATGCCAAGGAGAACGATAATTCGAGATCAGAATGTCCCATTAAGGTGTCCAATTTTCGGAAACACTCAATGGACATTGCGTGCCTATTTTATGGTGAATAATATCGATACTATACGTAGGAGAATGCATTTGGGATCGTTAAAAACAAAGGAAGTTTAAAAAAAAGTTAGAACTCTTTGGGCGTTCTGGATAAATATAAATGGTACAATATCTACTGAACACATTGTTTTTGTTCATTCCGATCGCTGTGATAACATAAATGTCATAAATACTGATAAAAAAATTCTGCCTGCCATAGTGAAGAACAATAATTTGGTGGCCCCACATGTCAAATAACGCAATGTGTTGGGATTTTTAACAGCAGAGATTGCTAAGAAATCCTTTTGAAAACCCTTTGAATTAATACGAGACTCTAGAATAGTGTAAATAGTATCGAACTTGACGCAAAAAACCCAGAAGTAGTCGTCTGTCATCAAGTAGGAAAGGAAAATTTCAACATCACATCGTAGGAAGAGTTTTGCCCACCCAAATCCGTCAGAAACCTTAAGTTTCCGCAAAAACGTTGATAATTAGGTTATGATCACACGCATGAACAGGAAATAAAATAGAGATGGTGGGAATGCGCACGTGTTGCCGCAAGAACCTGTCGGATCGGATTCCCAACGAAGTTTTCCTTGGGAGTATCAATTTAACGGCGTAAAGACATCCACGGGATTATCGGTTTTACATAGACTTACTGGGTTCCACTCACCCCCGTCTGCCAAAGGTAAACTCCATCAATATTCACCCCCGCCCCCCTTTTGCGTATCCGCGAAGGAAACAACCCTTAAGCGGACGCGTTCACGCGGATGAATCGCGTCCCGGGGCGAGAGTCACCCTTGCATGAAAGGAACCAGCCGATCAGCGAAGGGAAACGGAAGACAGCTGGTGGAAAAGTGGGAGAATTCATGGATGCTTCGTTTTTGGACATCACGCTTGAATGGTATTCATCAATATTTTTGGTATAAGAATCAAGAATATGCTTCAAAACTTTCGCGTGACCACTAGTTTTCCTAGTTCCTTTTTTTTCTCGCATATCCTATCAGCTCTTTATCGTGACTCCTTGAAACTTCGTCCTGGGACACTTTCACGGCGCCCACAAATCCAATTAACGCCCGAAGGCTTTGAAGTGGCGTCGAGTTCTAATTCCTTTTCCGTTTTTAGGTCAAGGACACAAAAGAATTTTTTCCGGAACTTTCAGCTCAACTTTTAGCCAGTTCAAACCATTTCCTCCGAGTAAAATGCATCTTGTTGATGAATTGGATCAACAATCTTCCAGATCTAGCACTTTGGTTTTGGATTTGGACAGGGTTCTCGTCCATCAGCAAGTCCTAGTTTACATGAACACCATCGATTCTATATGGATCAATGGAAACCAAAGGATTCTGATGGCTCTGTACCTTCTACAAATGCTAGGCATTGAGGGACAGCCCCAAAAAAATAACCTAACGATTGGAACGAGTTTTTTTCATCAATTTTTTGTTTAATGTCGTATAAAAGGACTTATAGAGGACCTTGAAAGTAACGTGGCATGTCGAATGATTTGCATAGATCCCAGTTGGCTTTTCAGGGGTCGAACTTGTTCATCTGCATATCGGGTGTCGTTGGAATTAGGCGTGCACATCGCACAAGGGATGGGTGGGGTCGTTCCAATTGAAAGAAAGGTTTTCGCCCAACGCTGCGTAACACAAAGAAACTATAAACCAGCCCTTCATTCGCGCTGATATATTACACCTCGTAGCCCGGCTATTGGCGGCGAATGTGTGCTTCGATGTATGTATACATGTAGGTATGTAGAATTGTCGAGAGGGTCCGGTTACTGTTAATTTATATATTTTTTTAGCTCAAGCAACCCCCCGAAGGAGGGGTGAGGACTATGACTGTTCTGAGTCATGCGTGAATCAGTAATGAAATCGAACGTTCACACGATTATAAATTCACGGTGGAATATATGGACGGGTATATGGCGGATGATTCGGTTATTTCTGTTTTTTTTTTTTTTAGAATATTTTTTTGAGGCACAGTTAGACACTTTTGAGACATAGTTGGTTATTCTTCAACTATATTTCACTACTATTTCTTATTTATCGTTCACTAATCAACTATTATTGAACCATGCGATGCCATCAATCAACTTGTAACACCTCATAGTTAAAGCCTTCGTCCCTCCTCCACCTTTAATATACCCACTATCACAACGCGGCTGTTATACTCCCGCTATCCAGGTACTTATAGGCGCACTCACGAGCACTGATGCTCGAGGCTTTCGTTACAGCTCTTGGGCATCGTAAGTTATTGGTCATCACGCTCGATGCCTCTTTACATAGCCACTGATTTAACACACACACACATCCATTCTACACACGAGCATGAAGTAAAAGAGGAAATCTAGCGATACGATGAGGAAGTGCGACCAGAGAAACAGATAACTATATACACACAGACGCGTGCTGGTAATGGCTTTACGATTCGAACATCCAGCTCAATTCAACGCTTATCTTCGACGACTTTCCCCACGGTGATTTGAAGCTCCAACGATTGGGATATCATAGCCATCATTGATAATGGTGCTTCTCTGTACATTGAACAATTCTGATAGCTTGGACTGGTTATCAGTCTCAAAACGATAGCGATTACTGAATAATAGTCAATAATAACAAAACAACAGTTTGTTGTTGGTTTCGTTTCACGAATTTCCCTAGTCTAAGTCTCTTTATCCAACAGTTGGCATTATAGTTCGGAAAATGGCAGCTCTAAAAGCCAATTTGTGCAACTGATGGCATTGACCAAGCCGCGTAGGAAGGTATTTTCCGAAAATGCAATTGCCTGCCCGACTATGTTGGATGTTTGGAAGCAGCAGAAAGCTCTTTAATGACGGAGGATAGCGAGGGAAATCGCGTGCACTCGACGAGACAGGTGCGACGTGTTTGGTGGTCACGGAGTTGGTTGAATCCCACGTCGGCACATCAACGCGCGCGTTGGATTCACTTAGGAATTAAACGCGACTTTTACGTCCATGGTGTAGGGTAAAGCGATTTGGCTTGGAGTTAGCTGGACATGGGATAGCCATATCCGAGTGTCTGCCTGGTGAATGTGTTGCTAATTAAGCCTGTTTTAGGACTTAGAGCCACTGCAGACTTGGACATTGTCCTGCTGATTTAGAGTAATTATTTTTTTGGAAGGGTTTACGGTGTTCAGCTGAAAGGGTCAACAATTTGAGGGACTGCAATTTGACATTTCCTGAAGGAATCCACAATTTATTGTGTCCGATCAAGAGAATTCCAACACCTCGGGATAAGTTTTCACTATGAACATCTTTCAAAAACCCTATTAACTTCAGTAGAGTATTGTCACTTTTGGTTACTTTAGCATTGTTAAATGTTAAGCAAACTTAACAACTCTAACTATCGTCATCAATAATAGTTAAATTCAAAGTCCAATCTCGGAACTAACTTCAGGCGCTTCACAATATCCTGATACGTATACTTTAAATGTCATTAACGTTTAACAAAAGTGTTTTTCAATGCTTCTAACTCGGTTTTCTTGTTGGGCAAGTTTACCTATGACTAGAAGTCGACGTTCGACGGATCGCAATGTGCCATCAGGTCCTAAAGTGATGACGCAACGGCCAACGGGACCCCAATAGGTCGAGATGAGAGCCATTGTATGGCAATCTTATAATTTAGACAATCACCGATCAATTGAATGGGCCTTTACTACTGCTGCGCAAGCACATCTACGACGACCAAATGATGAATGAATGAAGGGACAGAGACGAATGAATGGACAGATAGTGTTTGAACGCGCTGTTGGCTTAAACGTTCGTAAATAACCCGGGGACCCAGGCTTCATTCAATTACTTTCAATCGCTTCGGGCCAATAGATACAATTTAAAAATCCCGCGTTGGAACATCTAACTACCGACGATGCGTATACGATCAACATTAAAATAATTTTTCATCATCATTTATTCCAATTTTGTATAATTAATCATGGTATATTTAGGGTTATCCTGAGCATGCATCAAAAAATTGATAGGAATAAAAAGAAAAAGAATTTGGATAAAGCTAAAAAAAATGGCTCATGGAAATGTAAAACGGCGCCCTCGTCAACCAATATAATGGACAGCGATTGGTACAGATGGCCTAGCTGGCGCGTCACGTCCGGACGAATTTACATGCGTGAACCACTACGACGCGTACATGATCCTCTTCCGACTCTCATCGATCTTCTGATGGCAACCGACATTATCCGACTTATTATTTTTGTATTAGGGGATACGTATGGCGGATTATGTTCTTATCGGTTTCAAGGAAAAATTTCTGCTGCGTTGATGACGACGACGACTTCCGGTTTTTGGTGTGTGCGGTCCGATTTCCGTGAATATCCGCGATGGTGGGACATTGATGATAGTCGAAACCTCAGAAAAAAATGAGCACGCTATCGGCGATAGAGCCGGAGACCGTTAGCCACGCTCGGCCGCGCACTTCCGGTTTCAGCGCGGCTTATCAATCGACACGACGTTTTGGCTTGACTTTTAATTGCCCGTTTTATTTATTTATGCCGATGTTTCGAGCGAGGAAGTGGAAAAAAAACGCAGAAGAATTATTTGAGTAGAATTGAATTACATGACAACTATCTAATTGTGATTCAACTATTGTTCAAGGATCTCATAACTATAATTCTACTATAGCTTGATGCAGGAAGTTTTTTGGATCCGGAAAATTTTGTGATCGACGTAATTGATTGTAATGATTGTTTTGCAGCAATAGTGATAGACCTCTACTATACTTTCACTATAATAGAGAAAGTGTAAACAACTACAATAAAAATTACATATTACCATAATCGATTTCTAGTACCGTATTTAATACTCAAATTAATAGTATAAGTCAGAGTATAGAAATGTTGTACATCAGATAGTATATTTGTGGTATAGTTGTACTATAGTTGCATCAAATGACTACTATACATCATCTCTGTTTATCAACTAAAAATCTAATAACGTCGGCACACAATCATACACAACATAAATGCCTTTCTTCTTTGTTTGCAATTTTAGTTTTAAAATGGCCCTGCTATTTAATGTGCTCGCTCATTCCGCGTGCGAAGAGTGTTCAAAGGTCGCTTGGAGCGCTTCCAAAAATTTTCGAATACCCCGCGTATATGCGAACCCGATATATATACGGTATATATACGATGTTACTCGCGATTCCCGCGGCGATTCGGCTCGAGTGAATTCAAAGTGAGCCGTAAACCGGAGCTAAATAAACTTCAGGCCAACATATACTACATTTATATACATGTATATATGTATATGTATAAGTATGTAAATGTGTGTGTGTAAGAGGTATAAGCCTGATGGAGACGAAGAAATGCACTCGGGCGCACGTTGATTTACATCGTGAACGATCGTCTCTCAAATATGTGCGGAAACTCATTCGTTCATCGAACTTACGAGCTTATATATCGTGGATATATACTCACTATATACTATGTACTTCGTATCGTGCGATCCCCTGACGACAAGATGAAAGTGACTTGAGAATCAAAATGCTGATGAGAAAATAAACACTTGACGAAGGGGGTGATTATTGACATAGTGAAGATTATAAGATGGTAGAATTTATTATACGATAGGTAGGTTGGATTATAGTATAGTTATTGTTGAATAGCAATATTCTGATATCAGTTGAATACAAATATAGTGACATTAAGCGATTTGGCCCTTAAATTTAAATTTTTTGAGAGATAGTTGAAAGTTTTTAACTATTGTCAAATTGTAATTCAACTATAGTTTAAGGTTCCGAATCATACACTTCAATTACAACAAAAATCATCAACTATTCGTTAATAAATTATCAAAAATATCCATCTACATTCTTAGAATAATCAACTGTACTCGAATTTATCCAACTATACTCTCAGAATAGTTCGAATTTATTTCAAACTTGCAACTATTACTATTCCTTTTTCCTCAACTATAAATTATATATTGAGTTGAATGAAGTTCAGATGGAGGACGCGACTGATTCCCGATGACCCCTTCTTCCGCTGGTACACCTACCTCTTCCCGTCTGTCATCGACATCATACACTCATACTTGTATGCATATAGACTAGTATATATATATATAGACTAGATTGCGTGCATTATTGTGTGTTTACCGTCGCAAACGCGATACGTATGAATTTATGTTCGACAATGTGCAATAATTGCAGACAGATAGTTGCGCGCGCGCACGCATTTGCAACTACTTTACATGATTAGCAGACACTAGACTGTGTGCAAAAGGAGTTTAGTAAGCGGTGAAACACGCGCAATTACCAAGGAAACATAATTTACACACTTACTCACTAACATTCGACTTGAATTCACACGCATTGCGCGTACAAAATCCGTAAGTGAATATTTATATATGTGTATAGTTAGGTATAAAAGCAAAGCTCTCGTTATTATCTGCGGTGTGTCAAAAGTAATGGCTATTGAAAATCGTTAAATCATGAATAGTCATCGTATCGCCAATTAGCGCCGCGAGTGAATGAATATTCACGCAGTGTGAACGCGCGCAGTCGGGCGTCTCTGTATATGTATGTATATAGGCACTTTATACACACTATGCGCGCCAAGAGAGTGAATTGTCACGCGAACTTGTATATATATATATACATACATTGTATAATTTACAAGAAAATAATAATGACCAGTTACTACTAACTATACAATAGTAACTATATTACAACTATAATGAAAGTAATTGTATGTGATACAGATTTATATATTTTATAAGCGATGAAAGCAAAATATGCGAGGAAGAAAACTGTAACTATTAACTATAGAATGACAACTATAATCTGTAAAATTGATTATTATGGTGATTTATAGCTGAATTTTTTTTGCTATTTGTTAATAAAACGTCTGATTTGTAAAAGGAACTATTTTGTACTCTTTCACTTAACGACAATTCAACTATAGTCATGCAAATGACTAGTTGAAAACAAGTTTTTTCATCAATTTTTAATTAAACTATCATTTTCGAATAAAACATATTCATAAGGTCAAATTACAGTGCAACTATACGCCAACTATTCCCAATCTGAATAGTTGCATAACTGCAATGTATAGTTTTCCAAGAAAAATAAGAGTAAAATAAATACTATAAAATGAACTACTATCTAACAACTATATATATATATATGTAGCTCATTGAGTCGTCCAAATATTCGCATCTGCTGCTAGCTATACGACTCTGAGAACGTGTAGTGTCTGATTACGAAGCGGAAGGTCCGGGGTTCGCGACCCGTGTGTCCCATGCGGCGGTGTTCGCGTGCCTGGCGCATCTGTTGCGCACTCCGGGACACGCGGGCGTGCGCACGTTGCTCTATCTCACTCTGGCGTGCATACCAATACAAACATCACCGACTATACACATAGACTATCAACGGCGGCAGCGGCATAACGTGCGTGTGGTCAGTGCCAATTTGCCGTTCGATAAACCTACGAATTAACGTTGGCCACATACGCCCTGTGAGTAACCTCTTGAGTTTACGAGTCTGCCGACACGCCCGGCAATGTTGATGTTGTCGCGTGACGATAAAATTTCGTTTACTTCAGAATAATTAAAAATGAAAAAAAAAGTAATATGTTAATGTTATGAATTTTATTGAATAGTTTTGAGTTGAATTGCATAGAGTATAGTTAAGAAGGGGTAAAGAATATTTTAATTATAGTTGGACATGTCGAACTATATTGGAGGATTTTTTAAACTATGTACAAAATACAGTTGACTAAATTAATTGATGGATAATTCAACAGTTGTATAATTATAGTTAATTGTGTTGAAAGTATAGTTGACTATGTTTAACTATATTTTCTAGTTTTTACTCTACAATTAAACACTTCTGGTTGTTAGTAAAAAATGTTAAACCAATAAAATATATTAGAACGATATTATAGTTGGACATTTGTTTCATTAAAGCAAACATATTTGTACATGTGTATTAATATATAGTGTTGGTGATGGTATGTTGATCAGTTTCGATTTGTAAATTAATCCGAGTTGTCGTTGACAGTGGAATGTGTGTCTCCAATGTATTTGGACTATATTTTTGGAGTGCGGATGAATCACTGTTTGGCCTGACTACACGAAGCACCAAAGCCAGCGTGTGCCTCCCTCGCGACTACGCTAAATCACTCGTATATCAGAAATAACGCTTGAAAATTAATAATCCCTACAGCTATACATACACGTGTGGGAGATGAATAAAATTTCCATCCTGATTTATCACAACTAAGCTCTACTATAGTTCATTTTTTAATTACTTCTTACTATATTTTTGCAAGTGAAGAATACAAAAATATTTAAATTATTTGTATTATAGTATATGTAAATAACTATAGTTGGCCATAATTGAATTATATTTCAAGAACTATACAATATAGTTGACTATTTCGTAATATAGTTGCATAATTTCTCGCTGAAGCCAACTATATTTGGAATAAAAACTAATTGTGTCAGTGAAAAAAGTTCGAAAATTCGTAAGAAAAAAAATGTAAGATAAATATACACATTGTGTACTTCGATTTTTGAATCAGACTATAATAAAATCGGCGCGTCTCAACGACGATAAAATTGCCCCGACGCGTATTAATAGCCCGTCGCTCGACACTGCACGTGCGATTCGCAATCTCTTTCTTTCTTTCTTATTTCCTCCCGCGGACGCATCCCGAATGGGATCCATAACGAATCGTCGTCCGATCCCCTCAAACACATGCAAAACAAAAAAAATCATCCAACAATTTTCGATTCCGTAATAAAACAGTTTTTTTTATCATGTGAACTTTAATATTGTCATTATCGACACATACATGACACATATGTGTTTAGTCATTAATGCGGCATTACACGTCAATAATGTTTTTTTTTGTATTCGAAGGAGAAACGAATCTGTGGATTAGTTAGATGTACATATATCTATGTTTATATATATATGAGTCACTAATTCTTACTGCCCGACTCACAGTTGCCTTGTTATTAGTTGACTCGACTCGTCATCAGGCGGTAGTCGAGACGAGACAGAGGGTATAACGGAAGCATCTGGAGGTCTAGACCATGCGCGCCTGGACTAGACGAACGGCATCCGAAATAAGCCTCAGACTCGGTAATATTCTATTCCTAGATGACACGCGGCGATTAACCTACGTTGGCATGGATTCACCTGTGCTGATACCTGTATAGTATAAAGGTCATGTAATGTCTAACTACTATTATTTTCCTAAAAATATAATAGTTTGAGTATAGTTGACTATTTCCAATTATAATTGAATATAGATGGATTATAGTTGACTAGTTCATACGATAGATGAATAGTTCGAACAATAGTTGAATATTTTCCAGCTGTAGTAAAAGATTTTTAGACTGGTGGAGCATTTTCGAACTATAATGGACTATATTCCGAAACAAAAGGCTTTTAGACACTGTATTCCATCCTACAACACACTCGATTCTGCAATACGACACACGGCGGTTAACCTCCGCGTGAGTGACTACCTGTGCACCTGCACACGACTGCAATACGTTGGCGCGCGTCGGCCAAGTGTGAGAACCGGCTTTCTCACTCGCTCTTTATGAATATTCCGTTACAGACGCTACGCCAATTCCCGCGTGTGACTCACGGCGTTCAAGAGCCTCAGCAAGTGGCGCCGCCACTCGGGGATTTCGGGAACCCCTGAGATTTCTATCCCTGCTGCGCAGACCGCGCGCAGATGGACAACAGGGCCGAAGGAAGAGGCAAAAGGGGAAACGGCGACGCGTGTGGGACGCGGCAGAACTTTTGTCCATTCAATCTGTGACGATGCGACGCGCCAGCCCGTCGCCTAAATCCAAACTATAACATGCCATCACTGTTCTCTATACAACAACGAAAAATAAACAGTAAATAGTTTGGAAAAAAGGTTGAAAACATTACAGAAAAACTGTTGGATCAGTTGGTTAGGAGATGGTAGTTCCTTATTTTAAAGATTTTACGGAACTAGGGAAGTTGGTTTACGAAAATTCCCTATAGATCTAGTATTTCTCTTTCTATGTTTTAATGTGTTCATAGAAAGTGCTAACACATTCCATTTCCTTCTCAGAAAGTTCTAAGTGTGACTATGACGTCCATTGGTCTTTAAGCACCTTCAAATCTTCACGCAGATGGACATTAAATGGACGTTGATAGCCGCTTGACACAATCCAAGAATTTGCTTCCGTTTATATAGACAGACAGGGTGACCGCAGAGTCGGGAGCCCGTGCACCCCAAAACTATTCGCGCAAACACCAAGTCTCTACCGCATGGGGAAACTTTGGTCCCGGAACTCGCACCTCTATAATACACAGCGATGTTTACTATAGGGAATAGAAGACGATAAAAGTGCGTGTTACTTGTCAAATGACACTAAAGTTGGGTCTGACTCTGGAGAAATTCGAAACAGTCTTTAGATGACATGTATAAAAGAGTTTCAAGAAGATTTACAGCAGTTCATTAAATAGAACAAAGAAGATACATCAAGGAGTTTGATGGACGTCCGGGTTTCGATAACTCGATACTTCCCTTCGTTATTTCTCTTGAATGACATCTCATCCGTGGGCTTGAGATTAGTCTCCGGGCTTTATTCCCCATTTATGAAGTGTAATTGCGTGAACGATATCCCGCATCCAACGCTCGGCCTGTCAATTAGACGACGGAATGCAGCGAGAGACGAGTCATCATGATCAGAACCACATATTCCTTTATTTCCACTTCCTAATTTATTTCTACAATCTATATAAACTCCCACAGACTATTCAGTAATCCTTTTATCGAATATCATTTATCGAAGTTGCTTAACTCCTCAGTGATCAATCCACTTATTCCCCCTAAAAACGACCCCAGTTTTCTAAAATTATTGAATTCTTTGATCAAAAAATTCCCGATATCCTTCCCTACTTCAACTGTTTTGTATCCTCAATCAATCTAACCTCCGCCTCAATACGATTCCGGAAACTTTCACACGAATCAACCTGCCTAATTCGTTGGAAACCCTTGGATTCACTCAAATCCTAAATAAAGAAGTTCCAAAGAACTCAACTAAATCGTGTGCTAAAAGCCACCGATTTGTATATCTTTGAACGAGTCACTTCTCGGCAACATCCCTGATCTCACTGATCCGTCGCGCGCGCATAGCACACCGGAAACCCGTCGATCGACTGTACCTCTCTAAAGTTTCTTAATGACCCTTTAATATGGTCTACTGTCGTAAATTATGAGATGACACACTTACCTGTTGCCAAAATTGTGCTAAAAGGTAGATACGCTCTTTCTTGAAGAGCCAATCCATCGACTGCATGGCCTGGAGATCAAGGGAATTGGCCTCGGCAGAGGCCTGCATGCTCGCGAACGCCGCCGCTGAATTTAGTGAAGTGATTAGCGCTGGCTGTTGTAATGCTGCCGTCACGGAACTATTACTTCCGGCTAGCAGGTTGGCGTGGTACACAGTGGTCGCGGACACATCATCCGAGCCGGGTGAAGCCAATAATTGGGCACCGATCGGCGCTGATGGCCCCTGGAGCCCCAGTGACGAAGCCACTTTGACGGCTTCGTGTCTTCAACGACGGAACAAAACAACCCTTCACCACACCGGTCTGTCTCCACCTTCGTGGTGTCCCGGCGTCAGGATTAAATAGGTTTATCAACCTAGATGACGATGCTTATCACTCGTAGGCCGGTTTGAGACGTCGTCGAAACCGCTGGCGTGACATTGCTTCGCAACAAGTCAGATTCGTTGCTGACTATTGATAATTAAAAAAAATTCCCCGATCTCCTAAGACATTTTGGCAGGTCACTTCCGCTTTCGGAATGTTCACTGATCACTTTTGTTCCGAAATTAATTCCTGTTAAGGTGTCACTGCACAATCACCAACGTTGAAATCACCTAGTAATCCGTTGTATTGTGATGCTGCCAATGCCTCGTCTATACTATGTGGATCACAGTCCCGACGTTGTCAATCAATCGACGTAATCACTACGTAAATCCGTGGATCGGTGATTCAAGAGGGCCAGACCCGTCTCAGTAGGCTTCTAACCTGAAACTAAGAGCTACTGAACGGCCGATCCAATGCCTGGAGGAGGCGCTGAACTGGTGGTGGGGTTGTAGGGCGGGATTAAGCCATGTGGGTAGGGGTACGCCGGCCCACCAATCAGCCAATGAGAATAGACTTCGTGTCCCCACCAAAGATACTGAGTCTGCCCACTTCTTAGCCGATGTCACGGTGGGGGTTCTGATCAGTGGGATACCGGAGGCTGGTTCCGACGTAGCAGATCTCATATTTTCCCCGACCACACACACTTCCTCCCGCCCTTTTCGCAAACCTCCTTTTCCCCCGCCCCAATCCTACCAATCGCTACGGGTGCCTTCCCTTTTTTTTCCTTTTCTTTCTTTCTTTCTTCGTCTACGGAGACCCTTTGGCCTCGCGCGACCGTATCGGACTGTCTTACACCCGGATAAATTATGATCCTGTGGGACGCAGAGACGGGGGAAAAAATTGGAGAGACAGAAAAATTGTTGGGATGGGTTTCGTAGCGATTGGGAGGCGGCGAGAGTTTTTTATTTTGACCACCAACTCGCGCAGGAAATTCATTCAGAAGTGAATGAAACTTCCGGTTTTGATTGATTTTTAATTTGAGAAAAAGACCCTTATCCTCCCTTGGCAGACAAAAAACTATTAGAAATTGATCAGACTGATTAATGTTGATTGAAGATTTTTCGTAATACTTCAGAAGTTAATGAAACTTTGATTTATGATTATTTTTGGGATTGTGACAATGATCTGTCATTGTTCCTTGACGGGAAAAAAATTGGAAGTTGAAGATTTTGTAGGAAAAATCATGGCATTGTTGAACTATTTTAAGTAATAATAAAATGAAGACGATTTTCATTACAAAATTTTGTAGAAGTTTAAGAAATTTATGAAATCTTGAATTGTAATTGTTTTTAGAGTTGTAAAAAAAAGTCTTCATTTGCCCTTGGCTGTAATAAAATTGGAAGTCAATGACTTTTGATGAAAAAATAGAAACATAGTTAGATGATTTTTTGGTAACGATGAGAAGGAAGACGCTTTTAGCCTGTAATTCATGTTGGAGCGTCAAAAGTGAACGAAACTTTGGGATCTGGCTGTCATTAGGGTGCTTCAAAAGACCCTCATGCTTTCGGTAGCGGAAACGATAATGTGAGAAGACTTCTGGTATGTCATTTTTACGAAACCTTCAACAGAATCATTAATACATAAACTAAGAATGAAAACACACCATGAATTCGTGGAAATTTATGAAATTGCTGTTTTTTTCGTCTCGAAATCTTGAGCAATCGGAGTTTACCAACGATATCAACGTACTCATGCACTTAAGCATCAAAAATGCGTATTGACATTTGATGTGTCGAAAGTTGGCGTGACACAAACAAATAAATAATCATCCGCAATAACTTGAAGATCGATCATGGGTAAATGCACTTGAAGTTACATCAAATGTCAGAAAAAAAAAGATTTTTTCAACTAATAAACACATCATCATAACAATCGTCATCATAATGAACAACAATTTTTTTTTTTCAACTACAATTCAAAATGAATTATCTCATGGCAACCATCATCACTTGACACTTGAGATGTACACTTGAAAAGTCTTAATTTGTATGAATAAAAAAAAATTATGATACACATTTGAATGAAGTTGATAAGATGTAAGGAAGGGTTACGTGGAATTTTGCACGTCGACGGGAATCATTTTTCGTTTCGCGGTCACACGCTACTCAATAGCGATAATGTCCTGCGGACAATACGAGATGCGATTGTAACGAAATATGGTGTGTGACGATCTCTCGATGGATGCATATACGCTGATGATATCTTCATCAAGTTCAAGAGACTGATTCAGGGACGCTGATCTCAAGTCTCAGCGTGACAGTAAAAGTGATACTAAATGCAACAGAAGACAAAAAAAGGATGTTTTATTTTTTAGGAGGAGAGCTTGTCAAGCGAATTTTTGTCGATGATAAGTGGTGGCGTTGAATATGCATTCAGGAAATTTGATGATGTCCTGGGGGCATGAAGAACTGATAGATGTTGATGATGATGATGATTCGAATATGTTGCTCATGACCCACGTCAGAGCAACATTAATTACGTAATTGCCGATGTGGACATACTGAATGCTGATAAGATAAATGAAATTCTTTCGTCCGCAGACGAAAAGCATTTTCGAAAATTCTGAACAATTGCAGATTTGATGGATTGCCGATTTTTTGATAAGATTTATTTCTCATTTGAGGGTGATTATCTGTGATAGTGTTCGTGGTGGTGAGGGGAAAAGAAAAGAATAATTATTTTGTGGATTTTCAAGAATATTAGAAGATTGTGAAATTTTATGAGAATTTTTGCATTCGATTTGTGCATTATGTGTACAATTTTCGCTTTAATGTTGACTGAAGATGACACATTAGAAAGAAAATTGAAATTTTTATTTGTTCAATTTTGAAGAAGAATTATGAGGATTTTTTCGATTTTCTTGATTTTGATAATTTTGTGAAAATAATCGACAATCGACATTTTGTTTACGTAGAAATTTACTCATGATAAAATGTTACGAATACGATTGAGAACAAAAATTTCAAACGATTTTCGACATTCTGAGAAAATTCGAAATATTCTGAAATTCAACCAGAATTTGTAAACTCAAGAAAACGACTAAAATTGTCACATTCTCACAGTAAAATTCACCACAAATATAAATAAAAAAACATTTAAAAAAAGAAATAATCCAATCAATTTTGTCACCAATCACTGATAACAAAGTTCCTAAATGTTTCTAATCACCCACAGGTGAAGTTATTAAAAAAAATTTCGACTGTCCCAAAACAATCAAGCTCATTATCTTATCAACAACATGAACATGAATACACTAACTCATTTAAAGAACTAAAACCGTGCCCTTCGTTTCTTTAACAACAATCAATCAATTAATTTCATAATGAGAACTACAAAAAAAAAAATACCAAAGATCGTATAATCACCGTTATCAACATATTTCCTATTGTGAAATCATCGTTTTCAAAGGTACAGAAACAAAAATTGATAATAGAAATATTAAAAGTGTAGGACGATATCACCTTCTATAGAGAAGATAAAAATCTCAAATAGGAAGGAAATAAAGGACAAGAACTCTCATTTCTCCCTTCGAATTCCAAAGAAACAACTACTACTATTATCATCACCCACTCTTTCGACTATTCCCATAGACCTCAACAGAGGGTGAAGGTCAGTTGACCGCTCAATGTCCCAATTAACACGTGTGTCAAAAAATCCTCAACTTCCTAAAAAATCCTAAAATCCCAAAAATTCATTTTTTTTCGAAATCAACCTAAAAAATTTTTTTTTTTTAATCCTCATCATCAAATCATCCGACGGTTCTCGAAACCTATGAATTTTCAAAAAAAAATTTTTGTTCTCTCAATTATTAAATAACAAAAATTCCACCACAATATTATTATCACTGATCACACTATATCACAAAGGGAGGATAAGGACCCCCTCCCCCCCCCCGCAAAAATTTTCCAAATCAAGGACCGACAATCACCTGTATATGCCAACAGTCCCACAAAATGAAAAAATTCACTTTCACTATCGCACAAAAATAAAAAACAAAAATAAAT
>JABSMT010024487.1:0-16348 GCA_018902335.1 Eumacrocentrus americanus | reverse complement strand
TACCTCTCATAGTTTTCAAGATATTTAGAAAAATAGAAATGTCTAAAATTTTCGATAAATTGTCGACTTATCTCCTTTTACCGTTTAACGACAGAATTATTATTGATATCTCAGAAACTGTATGAGCTACGATAATAATTCTCATACGTTCTTTTTAACAATTAAAATTTCTACACCGTTTTCCGGCCTCTTCTTCTTTTTTTCTCTATTTTCTTCATATAAAGTGCGCGCGTGCAGCGCTTATGCGACTCAACTGCCGGGATTTTTTCGTTAAAGATTATAACGTAAGGAAATAACGACATGGTCCGCCTCTCTTGCAAAAGCGATGAGAGAGGGACCCCGTCTTCTCCAAGAGCGGGACAGAAGACGAAGAAGAAGAGACGGGCCACATAATAGGTTAAGTTTCACGTCGTGCTCGGGACGAATTTCCGGGTTAAACGATGGCGTATGTCCTATCTTCCTCTTTTCCTCGTCTCCATATCTCGTGTCGTCTTCGTCTGTGACCTCACCTCCGGCTCGACTAACCGAGTTAAGTTGTTAATTTCCACGTGCCTGTGTCGTCTGAACATCCTGTCGAGCGTTTATGGTGCAATGGAAAAAAATATACATATATATTGTTATGAAATGAGAAACTCAAATGGTTAAACGAGAACGAATAAGTTTATTAAAAGAAAATAAATAAATATAGGAGCCTGCGATTAGGCATGTTGATGAGTCTAAAGTCCGTGTCAATCTGACTATCTGTCAAAGTCTGTAAATGACTCGCGTCACTGTGGTTACATAAAAAAAATTCGCCTACGTTTAGATACACCTCTGAGAAATTAAATCGAGAACTTTGTACTTGAAGATGAAGTACAAAAGCTGTCAAATGATTCTGAGCTATTCAAGGTTGAGCAGCGCCACGTGAGGGTAAATTACGTGGTCCTTTGTGAATGTCCCGGTTGCGAGTATATATACCGACGAATATACTCGCAACCCCGAGGAATTCCTGACATTGTTTGATCGGCGCACAAGGTCAACATTCTGGGTTTCGTTGTCGAGCTTGAAACGGCGTGTACCTATCGCTCGTTCGATTGCCATTGCCTTCGGGTATACTGTGCAGCTCTGGTACTCTCCTCTCTCTCTCCCTTATTCTCATGCTTGTCCCATTCTCTCGACACCGGTTATGTGTTCCGCCGTCTCGGGACCGTTCCATACAACTTCGCTCGTTTTTCTTGCGATAACCTCCTCTCTCGGCATGCCTGCGAAATTCCAGACACCGAGAAATGCATTTCTCTCGCTGAAGGCCGGACGAACCAGGAGACATCCTACTGGGTGTTCCCAAACATACGGAAATCCTTATAAACTTTGGTCAGTAATGGAAAATAAAAATGGAAATATAATTTTTTTATCTTGTAACATTCACTTTGGAAATTGTCTTTATTTCGAATAAACTTTCGTTGTCATTTGTGTAAAAACTATGAACAAAGTGGGGAGAATGCGAATGAGCTCAGGGGAAAAATTGCAGAGCTAAAGTTAACGCGCTGTTTAAACAGTAGCCCTGGTTTATTTGCATATAATTACCGCGCACGCCGGCGATTTAACATTAGCAACGCTGCATTTATACACGAGAGAGGAGAGATATATAGACGATGAAGTACACCAACCCCGTTCCGGTTTCTCGATTTCGACGCCACTCTCTCCATGTTGGCTTTGATGGACTTCCAAATGAACCTCGATCTCCTCTTACACCTGATACCCAACAGTTAATCCACGTGTTGCGCATTGTTTGCTAGACATAAATATAAATATTAAAGCTATCCAGGTTGATGGACACTTGAGATACATAGTAGAATAATGGTGAAGCAATATTTAACAAGAGAGAAATATAAATGACGTTGAGAAAATTTTCATAGCTTTACTTTTATGTTTCTCTCTAACCATAACTCATAAATTATCTTCAACGAGTTGCACCGTCTGTATATTCTCAGTTCCTCTCGACGTTCTGTATTTCAGTTTGCCTTGGCAAATGACATTCCACAGAATAACGATCCATGTAACGGCTTTTACTTATTCCGTCGTTCATGTGTTGCTTCTAATCTCGAACGCGGAAGACAATTGTCGCAGATTCAGTAAAAGCGAATCGCCATTGAGCTACGCAGCTGTCAAGTATCTCAATGAGATTGTAAGAGTGGCATGGTCAGGTGTGTTGAGAGCCATTCGCGCGACCAAGTCGACTTATTTATAAACTTAAGAATGGCCGTGCTCTAATGAGAATCAGTCGATGTTTCTCGCGAAGAAACACCGCGTCGACGGAAGTTGACATGCGCGGGCCTTCACCACCGATACATATACACGATGGAATTACGAGCCTAGTGCGTCGAGGCGTCGAGTGCAACTCCGAGCCAGGTGCTTCACTGGCCACGAGATGCGACGATCCACTGATTTTTTTCTCCTGTCGCACAACAAGAAGCAAAAGCCGTAACTCGAAAACCGAATTAATCGATTTGTCGACGCGCGGTTCGGGAATTTATGAAACGAATGGCACAGTGAGGGAGAAAGGGGAAAAACGAGCCCGCAGTTCACGAATGTCAAGTACCAACACGCCGACTGTTGTGTCGCTGCCGGCGGTATATAGTACAGGGAGGAGTGAGAGGAATGAGCTGGAGCTTGCCCTGGAGTTTTTTTTACACGAGAGGGTGTCGGTGGCGTTGCCTCTGGCAGCTATGTAATTCTGTCCGGTAATAAAACTCAGACTCACGGGTAATACCGGCTAAATTATCCTCAACGAGATGTGGGAGACCGCTGGTGTGTACATATACACTCGTCGGAGTTCCAAGCACTTGTGTATCTATTCCCTTTTCTCTGCTTTTCGTATTTGCACTGCGTTGTACAATGGTTATTTCAGTATATGCTCACTTCAGTTTAATTGACGCGATGGAAATGTTCAATTGCTCTTCCAATCATGGTCCAAATACACACACCCATACGCGCGCACTCACTCGTATAGGTATAAATCAATTTGTTTCTTTTGTCTCGAATTTTCAATGTTCGTATCTATAGCTGTGTGAATTTATAGGAGCAGACGTCGATGAATCGAGTGGGCTTTTAATCCCATCGAAATTGACTGATTTCCTTTCTCAATTTCACGTTCGCAGAGCTATCGAAGATATCGTCTGGGCGAGCGGAGATGAAGGTATATAATAGAGTAGGGGGTATGTGTGTGCCAAAGGCAGATATGAAAATGGAGGCGAGGATTCAATTGGATCAAAGTTCGCGCCGATTCCCCTATAAATCGAGAGAGTGAAGCTGGTGAACGATTATCGTGGGATTAGCGATAGGTTCGACTCTTAATTGTATAATGTAGACGGGGTACGGAATTTTTCTTTTCTATATTAACAAAATCAATACTCATTATTTCATTGACTTATTATTATTATTAGCTGGGTATATCCAGATTAGATGCTGTATAAAAATTTTTTTATTTGCCAATTTCTCTGGCGATACTTCCGAGGTAAACAGGTAACACGCGACTTCCGGGTGTAGACTGACAGGTGTACCATCTCTCTCTCTCTCTCTCTCTCTCTCTTTCTCTTCCCCGGAAGTGATGGTTGACGTCTGGAATAACCCGCAGGACGAGTTAGCGTATCAAGCGAATGACGTGTACTACCTATACGAACGCCAGAAATCCTGATATAGATTGGTCTTGCGCCAAGTCCTCACTCTCCATCTCCATTCGTGTACATATGTATGTATGTATATATGTTCCTTATACCTCCTTTTCTCCAAACTCGTTTCCATGTTGCCATCTATACCTAGAAATATATCTCAATCGACACATCATTCAAGAATGAAGATAAAAATTCAATTCGACTGGCAAAGTATCAACGTCTATATACTCCGTCGTGTTAGGTACTATATAGCTGTATATGTATGCTATTTCACACACCACGAAATTTTGTCGTTTTGTGCAAAGTGGAATGAGAGTGTCATCAGCGAGGTAAGGGGTGGGAAATCGTGTTGCGCGATTAATAACGACGGGGAGTCGTGTTCCAGGAAGTCGCGGGAAAGCAGAAGAGACTAAAAAGAAGAAGAAGACGGAGATGTAGAAGAAGTGAAGAGTCGGAGGGAAAGACGATACACAATTCTGGTCACGTAACTCGCTGGGATTAGGTTCTGTTTTCGCCGGTCGTTTTCGACCTACCTCCCTTTTATCGTCGGTTTCCCACTCTGCGGCGGTAAATGCCACGCTTACCTTCTATTTATAGACTCCTCTGTGCTCTCTACCGTAAATGCGGAGACGAAACATCACCAACGTTAATATTGTTCATCGATATGATAACAGGATTTCTTTTTAACCCTTCAACACCGGGGTCCGTACAGTTTACGGACCTTGTACACGCATTTCCTATACCCCCGCATGGCCGGTAGGACAGTTTCAAGCGCCCGGCGTTGAGGGGTTAAACTCTATCCAGAAATTCCAATATTTTTATGATACTAAAGTCAGAAAAAAAAATTATTCTTGTTATTTCTTTTTCATTTCTTTTGTCTCTTTATCTTTTCTCCGTTGGTGGCTACTATCCTTGGGGCGAATTACGAACTCGATGGCATTCCGATCCCCCCAGCAAAACACAGTTTCCAGCTGGAACTCGCTCCTCTCTCTTTTGCCTCGGGGTAAACTTTACGAGAAATATCGCACGTCCTTCCCCATCGACTTCGAGATCAACTATGGGTCGTTTGTCGTCTCTCTCGTTCCCTCGCAAGATGCCTGGAAGCTCCTGAAAAGAAATCGATGAGTCGTTCTAGCCAGTCTCTTCGTGGTCGTCGTCGTACATGCACGGGTGTATATAAGGAAAGAGTGGGGCAAGGCAAACTCCTTGAGACAATAAAGCATCGTTGCGGATATTAGAGAGCAAAGAAAATTTATTTGACGTTTTTTTCTGTAATTATAAAAAAAAATTTAAGAGTGTGTCTTAAATATCTTGTTTGCCCCATGGCTTCGTCTTTTATATAAGGAATACAGCTTCTTTTTCTCTTTGTTTTCCTCGGGATGAGGTATATCATCGCGGTGAGATACCGCGCTCCTCTTTTATACCTCATAATTAAGTCATTCTGGCATGGCACCTTGAGCAAGAAGCCGACCATCAGCGTCTTTAAACTGCTTCCGACGCAATTTATGCGAGGCTTGTAAAAGCACTATTTTATTCGCGGCGATCATGCAGAGGATAATGACCTCACAACAAGAAAGGAATAGAGGCAGAAAGAGTCGAGAAAACGATTACATTTCTATCTTTTATTCCTCGTCCTCCACCATTGAAGTCTTCTGTCAGAGAAGAAAGTTATTATTTATTATAAAAACCCACGTATCTGCAAAATCAGATTTATTTACCTTGAAACCGTTTTTTTTCCCCCTAAATATAATGAAGAAAAAAAGTTATATTAATTCAGCCAGTTTAGCGATGCTAAAGGAAGATGCTGAAGAAATTTATTATTAAAAACACGAGGGCCGCACCCTTCTCTCAAACTATCTTAATTCTCGCTAACTGCTTTATATCCCTCTCAACCGACGTGCTTCCACAGTCTCTGCACTTCCTTCAAGAATTTCTCATCTAAATTTTCTCTTATCGTCTTCAGTTAATCATCCAAAAATTCTCGCGCTCTCCTCTCTCCATAAAACAAAAGGATCAGGTTTCACATGATTTATCCTCCGAGTCCTTTTAAATTCAGTCTCACCGCAATTCACGACAAGAAAAAAAAATGCACACTTTGTTTCCGCGAAAACGTTACGACCTCACCGAGGGAACTTATTAAATTTTATACAACTTTTATTCTGCTGCGCCACCCCCTTCTCTTTCTCTGTCTTGCCTATATACCTACTTGCGAGATCTAAAGCGGAGCCGATCTGGGCGCCGAGATAGCGGCGGCAAGCGATCTACGCGAGGAGTTTTTAAGTGGACTCAAGATTAAAACGTCCTACCAGTTTCTCGCCGCATATTTCCGCGACGTCGCGGCACAGCAGCACAGAGGGAGAAGATGCAGAGAAAAAAAAGCAACCACGTCGCGTCTCTTCTATCTTAAAAGCCTTGTTGTCTCTCTTGGGGGGCTTATAAAAGTCGACGCTATTATTGCATTCCAAGTGACGTGAAATCGCGGATTAAATGTGAATTTTACTCGCTCTCACTCTACTTTCTTTGATTTGTTTGACTTCCATGAAATTTAATTGACCAATGTATATTAAATTGTCACCTCGCTGCTTCTATGTTCCAGGTGAGAAATCGTTATCAAACTCCTCTCCCGCACTCACTTTGGTGTGAAAAGCTCCGCTTATTGTTGGTGAGTGACTGAATTTCAAGTTTGCAAATTTGTTGTGTGATATCCAATTCACACAACTTTAATCGGATCACGCAGTAATTTTCTTACTTGGGAAATGCACTACGGTATATATACATATACCCATCTACTTTGCGAAAGCTTCTGTGGCTTTCGCAAGTAAGACAGAGAAATTGTCTTTCTATATACGCATATATCCCTGTCTCTCTGCGTGTCTCGTCGTTCGCTCACTCGTCTTGGCTAACATCTCGAAAGAAGGAGAGAGAGAGAGAGAGAGAGAGAGAGAGAGAGAGCGAGAGCGAGAGAGAGAGAGAGAGCATGTACGAGAGAAGCAGCAGCAGCAGTTTCTTGTAGAATTTGCGAGGGAAATAATCAATTCACGACAGCGGTCCCCAAAGTTTGCATAGAGAAGCCGCTGTCGTATCGCAGAGGAGCCGAGTGTGTAGGCACGGCTAATTAGGTATTATAATGACGCTGAATCGTGATTGAATCTCGCTCCCTCCGTGGATTTCCCGGAAAATCACTTACTGCTATGCTCTGAATAATAATTCAACGTCTTACTGAGTGAGCTTCCGACCTAAATCGCAAACGTCTTTATGTGGAATCGCAATTATTCAATTATAAATATTACTACATATTTATTAAATAGTTCTTTAATAGACGCAGTATGTAGGAATATTATTTGCTCATGTGGTCGCAGGTGAAGTGACACATGAGGTTCATATATATAATTGTTGGATAAGTCTCATCGACGGCTTCGTCGGCGAGGGGCTAAAGCTCGCCTGTGAAATAGGGGATGAAGCGCACGGGAGTGAGGAGGTTGAATGCATTCGGAACGGCTGTCAGACACCAGGGAAAGATGGATTGATGAGAACTGCACTCGCGTGCCGGGCGTTTGGGTTTCCCTCGCTTGTTTCCGCTCCCAACCATGCCACACTCCCCACGTCGCTGTCTCGCTCTCTCTTTCTCGATCTCAGCTGCCATCAGTTCAAAAGCCGCCGTTTAATGCGAGACGATCACTGCGGGGATGAAACTGTCAATTTGACAAATTAACTGAACCGACGAATCGATTGCCTCTTCCCTGTTAATCTTCACACGTCTCGTCGTTATATATTATGTACATACTGCACGTTTTATTATAATCTATTTATTTATTTAATTTTTTTAGGTTTTTTTAAGAACAAATTGCATTGAGTTCCCTGGAACTTTCCATGTAGCTATATGCATACACAAGACAGGAAATAAATATTGAAGGGGAATAACGAAGAATGCACGGGCACTGGGCCAGACTTGGAATCTCATGCAAATCAATGTGAGGGAGAGATATAGGCGTGTTACCAATCGAGCTTGAGGCGAACGGGGGATAAAGATGGTGCCCGCGGGGGAGCCGTGAGCACAGTATAAGGTGTGCGACTGCATTATACGCTCTATCGTCGGTTTATGCAGCCATAAATAGCGTTTATACGCTCGGTAAAGTATTCCCGAAGCATGGTCTTGGGGGCCCCTGGCTTTCCGCCTATCCGCTATCTATTCTATTATGCTACGACTTACTACCCTCTCTTATAACCGTCGCCATCACCCTCTCGACGTCATTCTTTCTCAACCACTCGAGCTGCTACGGCTGCTGCTTGGGCGCTTTAAACCCCCGTCGAGATTTTTCAATCCAATCAGGGACCTCCGCTTCGTTGAAAAACATGGTTTTGTCTCGAATCTTTGTTGTCCAACGTACTGAAATACATATTACCTTCTCGCAGGTCTGTAAGTAATCCCTTCCATGACATCAATGTTCTCGTGAATTTTTTTTTCTCTTCTTTTTGTCATAATATTTATTTACAAGATTTTTTTTGGTACTCTTAAGGAGTCTATTTGATGTTTAATTGTGGATTTGAAGAAAAAAAAATAACATGGAGAATGATTTGGAATGCCATGAAACACGCTAGACCAAGACTTTATTGCAGTAGAAGTCTACTATATGTTCTCTCCAGCCGCATATTCAAAGGCTTAGAAAAAGAGTCGAAGTTACTGGAAACGAGAAAAGGGAATGTGGAAACACAGATGGAGTGCCTCGTACGTAACGTATTCGATCTAATGCATTCCCGCGATAAAGTTTATTGCCGTGTTGCTTGCGTATACGTTGAGGCCGGATCTATCATCTACCCTCTCGTTTGGCTCGTAAGTCCCGTAAACCCGGGGATGCGAACGGACGTAGTACGAGCCCACTTACCAGCGTTGGAGTTGTGAGTGGGTTGTATATTTCCTTTATACTATTACTCGTGGCACATTCGAAACTGCGTCTGTATGTTATACACTCACGTGTTTCCTTGCTCGAGAGGTTACGACGCCTACAACCCCTGCGAGGCTGACTACGCGTAGCCTTTACTACTGCCGTCACGAGATCTTTCGCACCCTCGAGAATTTCCGCAGCTCACAAGCGTCGTATTCTTGTCGCGTGTTGCCTTTGCGCGGATCGACTCGAAATTATCATCATAAAACAAGTCATTCCTGTGTCTTTTGTCTTGCTTCTTTTATGATATTTTATTTTTTTTCCTTCGAGGTTATACGAGTAGAAATCTCTGGTTTCGCCGGTTAGGGGCGCGTTTCCAGGCGAGTATGGCAGCACACCGAAAGTTCGGCAAAGTAAACTTGGCGTCGCGCGCGTTCAGCGAACATAGACTAGCCTCTAGCTCAGAGAGAGAGAAAGAGAGAGAGAGAGAGGCTGCTGGTTGTCTGGCCTGCACTATATACTACTCTCTCGCCGGTTGGTTGGTCGCGTCCGTGCGGTCTTGTTGTTTCAACTATGGCCCCGAGGTTCCTCACTTCTACCCCCTGCTGCGACGCTCGTTTCCACCGCGAAGCGGCTTGCACCCGGCGCGCCACTATTGTGACTCGTTGTCAAAAATAGGCAAAAAAAATACTCATGTAAATTATCACTAGCTCTCCTTGTTTCTTGAACAATGCGCACCTCGTTTCTCCTCTGGCAATTTTCTGCTCGCCCTCTCTCTTGCACTCACCCGCTTCGGTTACTTAATACTTTATGGGCAAAGTTTAGGCCGGTTTGCCAATCACCGTATGCACGTATAGAGCGCAATTTTCATCTGGGATAAGAGAGTGTGCACTGAAATACTTAACGTGACGTCGAACGAGATCTCGGGGAAAATCAGGGAAAATCAAGATGCAAAAATGAGAAGGGAGTATATAGTGGGGGTATATTGGGGAAAGATTTCCGGCGGCGAGTAATTGAGGTATGGGGGAATGAGATGGAAAATATATATAGGCAGTGCGGGGGAAATAATGAATTTTCCGCAGACCGAAACTTGTCAGATGCGTGTTAGTGTACGGTCAATTTAAATGAATATAAATTGCAGGACTAATGAGAGATCACTTTTTCGATTGTAGGTTTTCATGGCTCGAAGTTCGAAAAGAAATTTTTAAATATTTAATTGTAATTTTTATATAGTATTCTCAATAAAATATTTTCTTTTCATTTATTCCAATTGGGGTCTCGGCCACTCGGTAGAAAAAAATACCTATAAAGAAATCTGCTATTTCAAATAAACGAGAGATTGGAATCGCGTTTCGCACGCACAATTCATTAATCTAATATGATAACTGATTTAATACGTTGGATTTTTCCAGCCATAATTATAATCATGGACCTTCCGACCGTTAGCCCTATCGACCTTTGGCTCTTGCAACCTCGATTTCGACTTCGATTCCCTATCGGACAGCTCACGAATGATGAAGATCGAAACATGAACAACCAATCAGAATTAGTTGTGAGCGATGAAAAAAATTCGATTAGTTGCCAATTTAATGCGTTACACCAACTTTTTATATATTGAAACATTTAAAGTATGCCATTAATTATTTTCTGACAAAACTCCATTATAATATTTGAAGTTCATGAGAATCATAAACTCTTGTAATTCATGGTATCGATTCATTTCGCATCGCGTTTTAACAACTGAGAAATTATGAAGTCGAGTTTAATTGCCGCCTTCTTCCGTGTCTCTCCGAGCTCGTGGTGGCACTGGCTTGTCATTATCGTGGCAAAAGCGAGCAAGAGGAGTCACGATAATGACTTAGGGATTCGTAACGCGTTATTCGGAGCGTCGATCGACTGGCAGCGAGTACTGCGAACTTTTAAATTGATTTGGATGGCCGCCAGTGCCAACCGATTTTCCCACCAGTCACGTATGTAGTATATATACATATATATGTGTGTGTATATGTGTGTTTTAACGTCTACGTACTCTTATATTCTTCTGAAACCCTAGCTTGCTACCTACCATCTCTCTTTCTCTCCTCCGAGACAGTCTCAATTTATTTTCCAGTCCATTTCTGATTATTTATATATTTTTCACACCCGGCAACGCGCCTAATTGGCATTATTATTAGTCTGTGGAGCAAGTGGTAATGGTCGTGTCGCGCCGGCAGTGTTCCAAAAATTTTTGGACCTTCCCTTTGTTTTTTCCACGAGATTTAAACGCGAATGGGATACTTTGCAAGAAGTATTATTGCGCGAGGCGAACGAAAGAGTAAAGAAGAGAGTCCATAATTACGTTTCATTCGCGGCTACTGGCTATAAATTTTCTTAGATTTACCATCGAGATAGCAAACGACCGTGAAGCGATAATTCACGAGAACCAGCCGCGAGGAACCTGGTCAACCTGTGCAACCAACGCGAGAGGAGACTACGTCACGCGTCGTCGGTTTACAAGAAGCATCAGCCTTCGCCATCTGCCCGAGGCGCATCCCAAAGCGATATGATACACTTGTTTATTTTCCATCTACCTAACCGGTGAACCATTTCAGCTAACTTACGCGTACCACTATTGGAAGGACAACCAGTCTTCATTTTATCATTCAAATAATTTACTAATGTATGTTCCTCGACACTAATTTAATCAAGAACTTGAGACGACCTGTATATAGCTCGTAAATATATTTATGGAAGAGTGAGTAAAAGAACGCATAAAAGAGCCGGAAGGTGTCACGCTTCGAGTGCCAGAAAACAAAGTCTCAACCGAATTCGAGCAATTTCGTCTTGACGTTCCAATCGAATTTTTTCCCTCCTGAGCATCTTAAATTACGTCCGTTAATTCATTTCGGTTGATGGCATTCCTCGAGTGTTGCAGGGGATCTGTGCAAGTCAAGCAGCGAATCACAGAGAAAGAAAAAGAGAGAGAGAATGGTCCCCTAGTAGGAATGGAATCGAGAAACTTTTATGCGTCTTTAAAGGGAGCGCTAGATTGCCAACGCCGGCATGTTCTCGTGACCTTTCATCGTAAATATTTCTTAAACAGTTACAGATAGACCCAAAGTGTCAGCGAGGCGTTTTTAACTGATAAAATTTTGAAGAGAATAGTTTTTGTCCGATCGTTCTCGGATTATTAGTTGCGACGATATGTATTTTCTAACTTAAAAATCTTATTTTCGGTAATAACTCCTAAACAAACAAATATTTTGACAACTAGTTTTATTTATTTTAAAAAGGGCGGTTTGAAGGTAAATTAAGAATTTATTAAAAAAAAAATTTTTTTCACATATCCATGGGTTGCAACACGAGTTTCTTGATCAAATCGAGGCGCTTTCGAGGCGATTCCTACTAGGGTCGTAACAGATGAGAAGGAAAGACGGCGTCGTCGACGATGACGAAGAAGAAGGAAGTAAGGAGATAATTTTCACTCTAGATTTCGTCCGGCAGTGATCCACGACGTCTCGTAATTCTATCCGCGCCTCATCCGTAGCGCTATCGCTTTCCTCCTGGGTTACTCTCGCTTGTGGAAAAGCGTTTTTCCCTTTTCTCGTCCGCTCTATCTTCTCAGCGAGAAGTTTCGTCTCCTCGAAGGTTTCGCCTCTGGTCATAATCAACGCGGGGGAGATTGCGTTAGTGTCTTCCCTAGGAGTACGGGACGAGATAGAGAGAATGAGACCCAGTGAATTCGCTACTCTCACACTCGCTCCTTCGTTTTCTGTGAACGAAATTTGTGAGGTTGCGCGCGCGAGAGAGCGATGCGAAAAGAGAGAAAAAAAGGTCGGAGACTTCCAACTGGGGTCTCTCCTCTCGGTAGAAAACAGAGTTAAGTAGATCGGGGAATTAAGGATCATTTTAATGCTTGGTTAAATTGCGTAATTGTGAGTGGCAAGAGGGCAAGAGAGAGTAGAGTAGAGTAGAGTAGAGTAGAGAGAGAGAGAGAGTGCAGAGAGATATGGTTAGAGGGTGACTTTGGCTTCCAATGCTAATATTTACATGAGAAAGACCCGAAGATGTATAACCGGGTTTTCAGCTTAACCGGAAGCCAGAGTACTCCTCTCGCGCGCTCTGGTTGCCCACTAAATATTCCAGTGGACACTGATGCGATCCTGAGCTCTTTTCATCCCTCTCACAATTCATTCCCCGCAATTTTCCACTCGCTTGCAACATCCAATTTATTTGTCGCACGTGGAAATCTCCCTCATGAAGACCATAAAGTGACGCGTGGACGAGAAAAAAAAACATAGAAGAAAAAATATATAGAAGGGTGGATCTCGAGCGGCACGTATAGGCCTTTATAAATTTGTCCAAGCGTCTGGGAGAATACGAGGCACGTGCTTTTCACTCTCGTCGCTGCGTGAAGACCCGGATGTGTCCTGTCGCCCCGAAGAAGAGTGGGTGGGTCATTGGTGTGACAATCGGTCTCTCGAAAGGAGCCGAAGGAGTTAGTCCCCTTCACTGGCAGACACAGGAAACGGCATTGTCTTCCTTTACACACTGGCTCTTCGTCATTGTCATCCTCCTCGATGACTTTGAGATTAAAGCACGGAGTCCGGGGGTGAGGGGTTCGAGAGGCTGGCAAACAAGAGGGACGTGTCACTGGTTTTACGCACCGTGTCCGTGTCTTCATTGGAGGGAAAACAGGATAGGGCGTAGAAGGGACGAGATAAATGAGAGGGACTCGATTAGATTGGTAACAGCGTGACATCAAGGGGTTTTATTCAATCAACTTTAGTCAATCTGTCTTTGTACCCTTTTTTTTCAATAACTCAGGTGAATTTTTTTCCCTTATTTCAATTGGTGTTGCACGAGATGGAGAGAACCAATTAGTCCTGCGTAAATGTTAAACTGGACACGAGAGTTAGTGACGTAACTCGCCAGCTCGCTGTTTCATTTACATGCCATTAGTGAAGCGCCAAGGTGTCCTCGAGTCATTGTGCCCTAGTAGGAATGGAATAGAGGCACTTTAACGCGCCTTTACAGGGAGCGCTAGATTACCACGGCCGGCACGTTCTGGTGACCTTTCACCGTAAATATTTATTAAACAGTTACAGATAGACCCAGAGTGTCAGCGAGGCGTTTTTAGCTGATAAAATTCTGAAGAGAATGGTTTTTGTCTGATCGTTCTAAGATCATTAGTTGCGATATGTATTTTCTAACCTAAAGATCCTGTTTTCGGCACTAATTCCTACACTAATAAACATTTTGACAATCGGTTTTGTTTATCTTAAAAAGGACGTTTTGAAGGTAAATTAAGAATGCATAAAAAAATTTTTTTACATCCTGGGTTACAACACGAGTTTCTTGATCAAATCGAGGCGTTTTCGAGGCGATTCCTACTGTGGTAGCCTCGATAATACATTCCTGTTCCCGCTGCCGCGATAGTTTCCTCCGGAGTTTCCGGAACTAATTGGTCGCCTGGGACTGTATCAGCGCGATTGCGACCACTGGCATATAGTATTGGAGTAGAGAGGGATAGAGAGCGTTAGCATTGATCGTTGAAGCCGCCGAGATTGGTTCGGTTATTAAATTGAATTTGCGCGCCGAGCATCCGTCGGCTAGCGAAACGGCACTCCGATGAATCTGTTTCCATTGTCGAGTTCGGTGGAGCGCCGCGATTGAGCGGATGATAATCGGTCTAGCCCCCGGACTCGCAAAATCTCATCAGCCGATATTAATTTGCTATACCCAGTTTGCCCTAATTACACCTATAAATATATATTTGCTCATTTATTTTTTTCAGCAAAATCATTGAAAATTATTTTTTTCTGTTTTGCAGTAACTAGACGATGTATATACGTATTATGCAATTGCAAGTCGTTATTGATTAAGTCTGGGAAATATTCCCCTAGCTCTTGTCTATCGTTTAATCAAGACCCTTTGATGTCACCAGTAAAATCGTCTTAACGATCCGAATGGAGCGGTTCCTTCGGGCGTTTGCTATTAGCCCGCATTAGTGCAAACTACCCCCGTAGGAGAGGGTTGCTCTCATCGTTTTCACTCGCCCCGAAAATTTACCGTTGCAGCACCCTCTTGCCTCGCGCACTTAACGTTTCACTCCCCCGTTCAAGATACTCCTTATACAGATATCAATGTGGCTTTCCTAATACCCTTCTCCCTACTCCGATACTTTTCTCACTTGAGTGGCCTAATTTCACTTTTAGCGCGCTATTCATCGTTGTTATATCCCCGGAGTCTTCAGCAATAATGTCCAATTAAATTAGCACATTCAGTATGGAGCATCGATAACCGAAATTCAAGCAGACGCAGTTAATTCTCGTGCACATGCCAATATTTTCTACGGTATATGGTCGTTTCGAAACTAGAGAGAGAACAAGGCTCACCACCCCGATACGGTATGTACATAGACAATGTGAACCCAGGCAAACGGCGTAGGAGAGAATCAGCGGGCGGCGAGGCAGGAGTATAAACGCAACCGCCGGCGCACCAACCCCCGGCGGCCTCGTTGTCGCTTAAACGCTATCCCGACGTGCAGGCTATCGCTCGTCGCTTGTTGTACCGATATCTGGTGCACAGTCCATAATAAAATGTACGACACAAACGAGCTCGGTGTTTCTCGCTCGTTTCCTCGGCAAACCCTGCGCGCAGCGACGAAACGAGGGATGAAAATATAAAAAAATGGACAGAAAAAATTTCAGCAGCCGTGTCGCCGAAATATCGGCGTTTAGGGGATGAATAAAAATATCTACAAGCACGTAAAAATATTCGAAATTAACTTCACTGTGTCGCTTGAACACTAAAAATAAAAAAAAATTGGTAAATAAATGTATGTTGCTTTTGGCGTTATTTATAATTTTTTTTTATGAAGAAATAAAGTTAATAGACAAAATGGAATTTGAATAACCGAGTTCTATGGGCGACTTAGTAAAAATCAATTAAAATTACCGTATCCGCTGTAGTCGTAGCCGCCATAGCCTCCGTACCCACCGCCATAATAGTCGTAGCTACTATAGCCATCGTATCCACCGCCATAGCCGCCTTGGCCGTAACCACCGCCATAGCCACCAGCTCCATAGCCACCTTGGCCCCATCCACCTTGACCACCGAAGCCTCTGCCACGTCCACCACGTCCCCCACGTGCTCCACGACCAGCAGCACCTCCTCGCATGCCTCCCATTCCGTCTGGCTTGGGCGTCGCTTTCTTTACGTCAACCTAAAGATAAAAAAACGATTAATTGCATCGAAAAAATCAATAAAGTTTTTTTTTATCCATCAAATATCTTCTCTAATTACTTATACATTCACTATAGATGTTAGTCTAAGTAGAAAAAAAAATTTTAGGTGATAAAAATAAAGTTTTATGGCCCAAACTTCGATTACAGTAGAACGTTGATTTTATCTACTTTTCTTTTTGAGAACATCTCGAGTTATACGATATGACAAAATTCGATTATTAATTTTAATAAGCTCAGATTTCAACTTAAATTCTCATCCAACAGTGCCATTCTGTTGTCTAAAGGTGTCCTAAGATGAAAATTCATCATAGCAATTGTTGAAAAAATTATTGTCATTGAAATTCGTTTTTTTTTTCTTTACAGAAAAATCATTATATCTCTGAAACTATAAAAGATACGACAAAAGTGCCTCAAACTTATTTTGTGGAGAATGAAATTCTCTACAAAATTGATCACATGTATTTTTATCGTATTTCACATAGTTCCGGAGATACAGTCAATTTTGTAAGAAAAATACTCATTTTCCAAATCGTTCTATTTTTTTAGAAATATTTTAAAAAATTGCCTGTTTCAGGACTATAAGTAA